>JAHZNH010000015.1:0-10953 GCA_027744355.1 Tyrannoseira gladiata
GATGATGCATCATTTTTTTTTATGTTTAAAATCAATCACGTACTCAAGTTTTTTTCGTTGTACTATAACGGTTTTTTATTATCATTCGCTCCCCTACATTTTTTGTCAATTTCAAATTTTTTCTCACAAAAATAAATAGTTATTATAATGATATTATTAGCGTCAATATAATGAAAACAAAAAATTAGTGTCAGGTTTTGCTTGCTTCCTAGAAACGAGCAGAAGTACAAAGTACAAACCCTGGTATATTATGCTTAGCACAGTCAAAATGTATTGCATAAGAAGTCCAGTAAAGTGTTATTATTATTATTTTCAGATTTTCACGTTTTCGTCAGAAAACAAATCAACTTCAGTAGGGATATTCATGGGATAGAAAAAACGGGGCTCTTTCGTCAATCATGACCTTGAATGTTCCTACCTTTGCATTATTAAGTTATTGAGAATGAATATTGATGCGGCCATACTTCATAAATAATTCTCCTTCCGCAAAACTTATGCAACACAAGTCATTATTTGCTCATAACAATAGTAACAGTGATCGTTAAAAACTCTTACAGCAAGAAGAATATTGTAACGTGTTGTGTATGAGAATGCACCCATACTCTCGTGTAAAATGTTTCTGAACGGGACTACAGGATTTCCATTCTAACATCATTTAGGTCAGTTTTAGTAGTACAAATCATGTACCTAAATTCATACAATACGTAGTTGCGTACTTGTAGGCTATCACTTAGAGTTAAAAATAAATGCTGGATTTTATAATTCTACGGTAAGGTAACTTTCATTGCTTTGCTTTTACACTTTCTTTTCAATATTCTTCTTTAAATCCTCGCATGGATTATGGCATTTATGTCTATGTCGCTTTGTTCAAAATACCTCTTCTAGGAAAAAAATTCAGCGCAGCGTGAACTTAAACCTGAGTTACAAATACGAAGAAGTTAAGAAACGTTGAGAGAGACAACAGTTTGGAGACTTGTGCGGAGGTGAGTTGCACATCGTGTGCATGTAATATACATTTTAGGTAGGTAGGTGAAAGTTACATACTTTTCGTTATTTTATAATGGTTTCGAGCCCAAGAAAGGAAAAAAATTACAGCTTAGAGACGATAAAAATATTTCCTGGAAGTCTTTCATTCGCGTAAACCGCTCCACTAGGATGTCGACAGTTTAAGCAATTAAAAGAGATGAGATGTGTTTTTTACTTCGTTCCTACTCTAAAAGAATTATTGTTTTTCATCAATTTGTAGAGGACTAAAAATGAATGAAGAGCACGAGAAATCGTTCACTAGAATTACATACTGTCATAGCTGGAATGGCATTGTTCGAAAGATTCATTAAGTTAGATACATCGTTATTATTATTAAGATAGTATGTATTTTTTATAAGTTTGTTTCATCGTCATCATCATCAATATTGCGAATTGAAGTCACCACGCTTCCGAACCCAAATCAAAATTATTTATGCTTAATGTAGTGTACGTATTTGCATAGCTAGCAATAAGTCTATTCATTGTTTCCGAGTTTGAAACGATGTTGTTGATGATGTCGTTGACTGGGTAATGTAGTACGCTATAAATTATTATATTTTTTTATGTTGTGGAAGGATTACTTATTATTGAAGTTGCTTGTTTTTTTGCTTTTATGTAGCAATACTAGGACCGAAGAAAGTAAACGTCTCTCGAGAAATAAAACAGATCTACAAGATCTAGTGAAAAATGAAAAAAGGACAAATAGACAAGACATACAAAAACGAGTTTAACCTGCTAAATAAAATTGCGGTGAAAGGGGAAAAACTTTTCCTTTTTTTAGATATTGGCACCCGCAGAGAAGAACGGAAAGGCACCAAACTGAGTATTGATAGGAGTTTTGGGTGATGCGCACACATACAAAAAATCATCAGACTGTATATGAGTACGATTTAGCATAGGCTCCGACTCCGATCGATGAATTTTCGGCAAAGAACTTAAGAGGCTTTCTAATGCGGTTAAGTTCTGAAAAAAAAGGTTACAAGTATGCATCATTAACTTTGGCAAATGATATCTTCCAGAAGATTAATATGTGAATGAGAATTTAGAAGTACTTACTTGTCGAAACAGCGGTCTCTCGTCACGAGGGTACTTAATGCAGTCTTCTAGTAGCCGCCGAAGTGCTTTTGGCGTGTCAGATCGTATTAAATTTAGATCAGGACGCAGGAATCCGCGGCCAACCATAAATAAAATCTATCCAGGCAATCAAGAACAACATAGTTTGTCATTCAATTAAGTATTCATTGAAACTTTAAATTAAAGCGGATTTAACCGATTGTTAAAAAATAACAAACCTGATCTTTGTTACTGATGCTGCTGTAAGGTAGAGTTCCCGAGAGCAACTCAAAAAGTACAATACCAAACGCATAGACATCAGACTGGAAACTGTACGGACTCTCTTCCTGCATACGGATAACTTCCGGAGCCATCCATAAGATAGAGCCTGCACATATTTTGAAGTAATTATTGCAATTGAAATCACATCCCTTACACATACTTTTCTTTTTGAGCTTAGGATTTTTTTTTGAATCCACGAGTTAGTCTATCATACCCGACGGTTGTTGTTGTTGATGAGATCCTGACCAGCGAGTTTTCACTGTAGCCAGTCCAAAGTCCCCCACTTTGACGGTGAGGTCATCATGGAGAAATATATTGTTGCTTTTTAGGTCTCGATGTATAATGTTTTTGGCATGTAAGTAACTAAAAAGATAAATATAACGTTATTAATCCAACATAAACCATTAATTTTCATGAAGTCTCACATTGACCCAATACATTGAAAAATTAGTAGTAATATGTAATAGCAGCAAATTTTCCGCTCTTGGATTTAGAAGCCAGCGTGATCAATTTCCTCGATAATCAAAATCTTGGTGATCGTACCTTGTTTTACGAAGCACAGCCACTTCATTTTTGAAAGCTTGTAGCTGTGCCGGAGTTGGGTCTTTAACGTTCAGAGTCTTCACCGCTACGGGACCGTGCCAGATCCCCTTGAATACTGTTCCAAAAGATCCGGACCCAATCCGATGACCAACGAGAATTTCTTCCGCAGGGATTTCCCAATCTTCTACATACTCTCGCGATGTTTTAATCTTTGAGTGGATATAAACATTGAATGAAACAATCGAAAATTTTCTCTGATTAAGTTTCGAGAAAATTTCAGTTCCATTTTTATTACCTTCTTGCTGCTTTCATCGGCAGACCGGGCCCTGGGGCGGCATGGCCGTAATGTATTTGTAGGCGAGGCTTGTGCGCTATGCGAACTTATGGAAACCTTCGTCGGACTGCTTGCTGGACTTGTTGGTCGAGGTTGTTGTGTTCCTGCTAAGGTTGTGTACGGCCCTCCTACACACATTCATTGCAAAACACTTTTTTAAACCTAGTCGAGTAATAAGTTAAGAGTTTCGAGCTGCCCGATTGAGTACATAACAAAATTACAATGAAGAAAGACACTTATTTAGCTCACTAAATTTCCCCTAGCAAAGATCCCAACAAGCTTACGAACAACCTCGTTTGAAAATAACCATTGTCACACTGTCTTTCTCAACGTTACGCATTGAAAGGGAAGAAAAATGTGCAGAGAAGTTGGAAAATTGGCAATACATATTTCAGTAGGTAGAGGAATATTTAAAACATATGCTGAAAGATTCATAATAACTGAATATAGAGGTGAATGGAAACCCGAAACAAAGAGATTAAGAGAGAGAGTAAAGATGATAAAAACGAAATAATAACAAAATGCAGATAGGTATCATTACGGACGCATATATATGTATATATATATATAATAGAAAAGGAGACGTAAAGTTCAAAAAAATAAAATAATAAATTGAAAATTAATGATTACGAACTTGGTCCAAAGACAACACCAAGGGCAAGGTTGGTTAAGGGAGCAGCCCAAGGAACTGAGGGCGCATTAGTTGTTCGCATGTCAGAATTCCCTACACTTTCATTTCGTCCACTACTAAAGGGCCACCAGTCTATGACATATAGATTACACAAAAAAATAGCGTTCATGCTCTGTACAGAGTAACAACATGCTTTCAAATCAATAAATGGACGTATTTACATTCCTCATTCAAGATTTTCGAGCAACATAACGAAACAAGTAGACACACTTTATCATTCATTATGAAAAAGTCGTTACAAGACAGAACACATCATAAACTACGGAAGGGAAGGAATAATAGCAACATAGCGCAATCTCATTTCACCCCTACATCAATGCCTTCTTATGGAGATAGGAGTACATATAAAAAATAGTAATTGAAGAACACCATTCATGTATTTGTTTTCTTGTCGCTATTTCGTCTATTTAGCTGGCATCTGTACACTAAAACGTAATGGAATTTTTCATCCTCTTCGAATTCTTAATTTTAACTTAAAAGTTGAGACGATCAAAGTTAAGTTCCTCACAGATTGGTAAGGTATCACCGAACATGAAGTACATACGTAAATAAAAAAGTACATGTCCCTATGGATACGAGATGCTCCTGGGCTACTTGAGACAGATGAGATAACATTTTCACTGGGATGGTGGAGAAAGTTGTACGAGTCATACTCTATTGACAAACGCACACTGCTGTGGGTAGCTCGTTTACCGGGGGTCAAAAAGGATTGAGTTCCGCTCGTTGTTCGCTTTCCATGATCAAGTGAATCAAGAGATAATTAGATGACTGATCTTGTACAATATTTAAATCAAAAGTTCTTCGCATAATGACTTCGAACTGAAGTGATGGTGAAAAACGCTATTTTTCTGCGGAAAAGAATTGAGCACAATTACAAGGAAAACGACGACGACGAGGTTACAATGTACAAATCAGATTAGGAAAAGGAACCGTGTAATTTTACGACTAATTTCACGATGAAAAGCATCATGAAAGAGAATGTATTTGTGGCAGTTCCCTTTTTACTTCAAACAGATATTTAGCTGAGAACCAAGTTCGCAGAACGAGCTCGTTTAGTGAATCCTTAGTGCTTTTTCCTGATAACCATCAAACGAATTACACGAAACTTGGAAAAGGGAAGCGAGAAATGTGTTTCCGATTCGCAGAATCATAGATTCGTTATTCAAATAGGGGAAATATGCGCCTCCAGTTTAGTTCCATTATTTTGTTTCCTCCTGAAACTAACGTTTAGGATGGATGGAGCGAGGAGAACAAGTAAAGTTTCTTTTCCTTACCGTGGATGGTATTACAAGTTCCTTTAGTGATTCGATGGAGTAAATCATCGGAAATTTCTGCGGATTGGCCGACCAAATTAAAGCAGACGTTTGGAGCTGAAGTTGATCTCTCCCTTTGTCCCAGTGGAGGTGGGTGATCCTTACGATTAAATTGCTGCGTCTCATCAGGCGGAGAAAAGTTTTCTGCTGTAGGCTCGAGGGTTTGCGCCAACAATCTATAGATGCAACGGAAGAGCAAAAAACAAAGTCAGTTTCCTCTGATTAGAATCGGCTTCGAAACTCGTCCATGCAAAACATTATGACTCAAAGTCCAACTTACGTCTGATAATACACGTGCTCCATTCTAGCATGCTGACATAATGTTGGAACGTTAGCGGCACACCTTTGGTGAAATCTGTAGCCACAGGTGCGACAGTAAAATCCTTGAAAGAGCAACCTTCTACAGCATTCACAGTACACTAACGAGAAGAAGGTCTTTCGAACCTGGAGGATGACAAGCATTCCATGAATTCGCATGAAATATAAAGGTTAATAGAAACAGAAAAATGTAGTTATCGACCACGTCACTCACAAAATTATGCGATATACTGGTTGGAATCGGAAACTTGTCAAGAATTTCTACTCGTATTTCTTCTCCTTCCAACTTTGAAATGTCGAGGTCCCATGGAACTTGCATCTGGATTGGAGTGCAAATCAAGCAACACATTGAATTCCTTATCCATCAACAAGCATGAATATAAAATTAAAGGTGAGTTAAAAAAATGTATTGGAAGTATTTCTCGTACAGTGGGATTCGAATTACGGTAAACTGCACACATCTCTGGCGTCAGTTTTCTTCGTTTCATTGCTTTATCTAAGGCTTCCCTCACAGTCTGACCTGGTCGAATCTTTTGAAAGTGATGAATACATGACACATTATAAAACTGTTCTCACCCTGCATCAAAACACAGTTTCAGAAGATGAGGTCAAAAGTTTACCTGAACGGATGTCCTTTGTTGATTAGGTAAGTGTGCTCGAATCACGGATTTCATGGGAGATCGTGGAGAAGGCCAATCATCCGCGTTTGAGTGGAAATCGTCTGCGACCATCCTGCCGTGATGTTTTAAATGAGGAATGTTAGTCTCTTTATTGTGCGCCTCGTAACGGACTGAAATCTCTTTTAGCTCTTGCTCTTTTTTCTCGAGGTCGTGCAGCTTCGACGTCAACTCAGAATATTCCTGAAAACGTATTAAGAAGAGCCGAAAGATTTACATGCGCATTTGCAAATGGTGTGTCCTGGGAGAGTGATATAGATAAAAAGATTCTAGTCGCAGATAAATCCTCACCTGAAGGTACATGTGCGGAGGATCACGAAATCCGGCAAACCTCTCATTGAGAGCATCGATGTTCTCTTTCGTTAAACGAATCATGTTCTGAATATTTCTCAGCTACAATTAATCAAATTTGAATCATTTATTGAAGAAATTATCATTTGAGCGGCTTTACTTTCCAAGAAATATGACTTTTAAATTTTCATAAAAGGACTTTACCTCGGACTCGGGGGTTCCCCCACCCCCATCGACAATTACAGTGCCCATCTTTTATCTAATTAAACTAGCTAGCTCGAAGGGAGATAGTGTAAAGTAGACCGTTTGTTTCTGTTTTGTGCGTTGCGACAGCGGACAAAAGCGGGAGTCAAACAAGTATTGCTAACATCGTTCCTATGAGGACGAGGTCGGAACAGGGAGAATTCCGTACTGAAACTGCGTCCCTCTCACTCGTTTTCACCGTGACGTCGATTATCATCATCGCCATCTCTTTAGATTTTCCTGTGCTACACTCGTTCTCGCTTGCTTTTTAACGGCTGGTGAGCAAGTGCTCTAGCTCAAAGCTCGGAGAAACAAAACAGACGCTGCTTGGGATTTTTTTGGGGGAAATCACCTCCTCATCACATCACTTTAAATTCTTTGTGGGGGCGAGCAACTCCTCATTCATTTTTTTTCTGTGAATCACAAAATTACACACAATCCAATTAGAAATTTAGAGACAGTCGACAGTCACATCACACCATAAAGTGAACAACAATCACTGCTTGAACGCGTGTATAGAGAGAGTAAGTAAGTAAGTAAGCAGTACCAGCACAAAATTCAATAACTATAAATTGGAGTAGTCGTAAAAAGCGTACATAGGGGAGTTTGGTAATTCAATGCTGTTCTTCTCCCGTGTCGTACGGTGCACTTTTTGCGAAAAAAGAACTCAATTCGGCAAACAAACAGGCCTCGACGTAACCTAATATTCGGCACATTTATTCATTTTGTCTGAAAAAAATAAAATGTTCACTGACTGCTAGAAAGCTTTACCAACAAAATAATAATAATTTTTTTTACTGCTTGGGCTTTTAAACAAGAATATTTGGACAAAACATAAACCAGAAACTAAAAACTGGATATATAGGGAAAATGGTATTTAATATTCCTCTAATCACTTTTCTGTGTGCGCCTTATCAGCTCCCCCACAAAAATTTGTGAGGAAACATCAGTATAATTTCGTGTGGGTGAGATCATCATCATCACCATCGATGGACCCAGTCAATTCTATTCAATGGCTCTGATGCGTTTGTTATTCAGTGCCCTGATAAGGCTAGATCTTTTCTTATCAGTGGTACATATTTTTACAGGAATTTATGAATATCATACGCTCAGTTCTATATATGAATTGAAAATGTGGTAATGGGTAATAATAATAGTACCCTATTATTAGCCTTTTGACTCTACCCTTTCATTATCGCCTCATATTAAGTAAACGTAAAACCGAAATGAGGTGGCTTGGAAATTTGCCATGTATTTTTATTCAGCCATTAATAAGCATTCAGAGAAGGAGTATTTGTTAGGTCATGGAACAATGCGAGTTCCGAGCATCTCAAAATGAACCATTCAAAGCGAGCTAGCTGGGTTCAAATGTCAATGTACATTTTTGCACAAAACGTCCTTCCTTAGAATCTCGCAGAGTTGAACAAGCCGCAGAATCATAATTAAATAGAAATCACGGGAAAAAAGGGTAAAACTCCAACCCAAAAAATATATGATATATGATGATGGAGGGAAAGCATGTACAGTGATGTTAATCTGGGTAACAACCCACTTTCGCATGATTAAATTTACTGGCAGTTTTTTCCGGGTTGATTGTTTGGCTGGGGAGCTCTGTGATCTCTAATGAATTCCTAATTGGAAATGATGAGACAGTACGTATTTTTTTTGTCGCAGATTTCTTTGAACCACCACTTTATACCCCTAGTATTGGCAATTCATAATCTTAATAATATTCCTTTCATCTTTAAGCTTCTTTTCTCAATTAGTTCTTAATATGTCCCTGCTTTCTATTTACCCGAAGATGGTTTGGTTTTGATATCGTTTGATGATGATCATTATGATATGATGAGGACGATGATGCGATTTCACTAATTTTGCATGAAAAGATATTAATAAACTTTTCCCTGATTGTCTTAAACATGAAAGGGAAGATGAGGGGGAGCGGGCACAAAAGCAGGCCTGCCTCTTTGATGTGTGTGTTTTTTTCACTGCTCCGCAAAATATTATGGTGACAACAAAGAGATCAGCAAAAATCGGATGAGAAACAGGGACAAAGAAAATTAATGGGATGTGTAACGCTCTCGGAACCCTCGAAAAGAAGTATTCCTCCTTTGCGCACTTTCTTCTCCTTCCTTTCATTCATTATGCTGTAGCCTTTCCTTGCAAAATATGAATACATACGCTGGAAAGAAAAAAAAGCACGACACAGAGCGTGGCGGATGTTTGTGTTTTGATTACGTTTGAGACGATTGGAAAATGGCCCATTACCTTCCTCAAACGCAATTTTTTCCAGAAAGAAAGAGAAAAGATTGGAGAGCTAAAGACTGGGGAAAGTTTGCGCAACATTTCTTTTTCAAATCATTCATCCGCGCTAAAGTCAATGCCCCCGCAATAAAAATTTACAAATCAGCATGAGGAATGCACAAATGAGGAATTGTTTCTCACTTTAAAATAATTTCTATTCCACATAAATATTGTTAGTGTACAGTGATTAGTTCTCAATGTGCTTATTGCATGTCAAGTTGCTCAGACATCAGAATATTTTAGAGATCCATTGGGAGGAAAAAGATTTTTATATGATTTACCTGGACCATCCTCGCTCACATGTAAATCAGATGTAGGTGCTCAGCATTAATCACTCCAGTGGAGTAGTGAGTGGCTTGACGAGAAATTGAATGGGATTTTCCAAATGGAGGATTGGGAATCCCTTCGTAACTCCACAAAAGGAGGGAGAGTGAGATATGATATCACTGTTGTTGTTACTCTCGCTCTCTCTCTCTCTCTCTCTCTTTCGTCTCACTCACCGTTTGGGATGTCGATGCTTTTTCGCAAAAAATATATATATTTTTCTATTAAATTAGCACACGACACGTTCGCAGTTTATCGTATTCTTTTGTCCTCCTCAACATTGCAATTTTACACTGCACACTAACAAACACATTTTACCCCGTTGGTGCACTGATAATAAATGAAATAACATTTTTTCCGAAGGCTCCAGCTCCCCTTCAGCCACAACTTAATGAGTGGAGTTTAGCGAACTGCATTTCAATTCTGTTGGCTGATGATCGTACTCCTTTGAACTTCAGCGAGGAGTTGTGTGTTGAAGTCCTCTCTGGTTTTCAGTGTTTTTACTCCTTCAACAAAATATGTAAATGGTATTCTCGTATTATTATTTTTTTGTTATGAATACATGAATAACACTATACGCTTTTGTCTGTATATCACGCGAAGTTTTTTTTTTCAAGTGTAGTCATAGCAGTAGTCGAAATAGACAGACAGACATGCAACACTAGATCATCATCATCATCACCGTCGTCGTCATCATCATCATCATCACCATCATCACGAGTAACAATAACAACATTGAGCTTCATGAGCTTCAGGGTGCCGTAGTGGCAGTAGAAGTAGTACTACTACTACGACTACTACTACTACTACTACTTCGTCTACTACGTAACGTAAATGCACATGATCCATCAGTAACACTTCTATTGTAACTCTTCTTGCTTGTGTTTATCTGTTTTAACTAAGTTGAGTGTTGCATAGCCAGCTCGCAGTCGTACTCTTATTTTTGGAGAGAAAAAAAATGATGAAATGCTACTGGCTTTGCTGGGATAAGTGGTTATGCAGTGAATGTATTGTGGGAATTCAGGAGAAGAAGCCCAAATATGTAATGCCTGTAACGTGTGCCTTCCATTTCCATGTATTTTTTAGCTACACTTTTTTTCACGATGAGCTTTCTCCCTACCGTATCCTAACAACGCTGCAGCAGTTGCATCGTTGCCGTGTATTATTAAAAAAGGAATGATATTTTTGGTGGAAACTTTGGGAATGTACCTGAAAGCCTTCATTATTGCGTTTGGCTGGCTGGCTAGGCTCACACGTTGATTGGATTGTCCTTCCTTCCTCAGCTCTGCTGCTGCTAGTAGCAGCGGCATGAGCGAAAAAATGGAGTAGGATTTTCTTCCCAGTGTTCCCTCGCTGAGCAGAGGATAGGATCAGTTCGGTGGTTTCCTTCATAAGTGGCAAATGCCGAAATTAAATCATAATGTAATTGACATTGACACTGTCTGTTGCAAACCCTGCTTACTCCCCTTCTCGTGCGGTAAATTTCATTTTGTCAGTTTTTGCCTCTAAATCGCATGGTTTTGGTTATATGATACCCACGAGATGAAAGGGTGA
>JAHZNH010000016.1:0-10580 GCA_027744355.1 Tyrannoseira gladiata
GGTTAGGTTACCTGCTTGGCTCTTTGCTCAGCTTAGGTTAGGTTACCTGCTTGGCTCAGCTTAGGTTAGATTACATGCTTTGCTCAGCTTTTAGGCTAGGCTAGACATGTTTTCCACTATTTCGGTAAGGTTAGGTTATGTGCTTGGCTCTTTGCTCAGCTTAGGTTGGGTTAGGTTACCTGCTCGGCTCTTTGTTCAGCTTAGGTTGGGTTAAGGTTTTTGCTTAGCTTAGGTGAGGCTAGGCTTCCATGTTTTCCTCTGCTTCGGTTAGGTTATAGGCTATGTACTTTGCTCTTCCTATGTTACTTCAGAATTCATGCTTTCCGCAGTTGTAATGAGGAAGTAAAATGGACTCAAACTTGATTAGAGCGTTTTTCCCATGTTTCCTTTATTCATTCCTTGAATGATGATGAATAAATACTTAAATCAAACTTACGCTAACCGTATTACAAATATTTTAAAACAAAACAATAAATACTTACTTACTCGATTACCAATCACCTTCTCTCTACAAAAGTCACTTACAATAATAAATGTATTCTTTTTTGGAACTTATGAGTAATATTTTAACACCTAGAACCGTATTCGACTTTCAATGAAATTATTGATGTCTCATGTAGATATAATTGTGGTTTAGCATGTCGATAACTTCCACCGTCACCCTCATCGCCAGAAGAGGCCCAGAAGCCAATTGCAATCATTTTGCTCAACAGGTTCTTTCTCATTCTGAAGAATTGAATTCAAAAATGAACTTGTCTCTCTGTGCTGCAAAATTATCGATTCCTGATCGATTTGAGGGCTGCTGGAGCTACAGTTAAGTACATAAAATCTTACTTTACATGTGCAATGAACTATCTCTCTGGCTTGAATTCCCATTTCTATTGTTAGAGAGAACCGTTTTACGTCAGTAGTAGTTCTTTATTTCGGCTAAACTTCGAAGTCAGTTCTAAAGTTGGGGATTAGAAAGTTGGAAGATCGATGCTATAAAGTATGTCACATATTAAGTGCATTGCTATAATGATGACTGATGACAGAGTAATTACGAAAGTGTCATCATAAATGCTTGTTTGGAAATAGAGGATGGGAATGGAAAAGATCAATTTTTGAGTTGTTTGATGTATTTATACACACGTCATATAAAACTTTCGTAGGCTCGCCGGGAGTATTTAGTGAAGTTTTTGTACCTCTAGTACATATTTTCATATATTACGTAATTAACAGTATAGTACAATTGATTTATTTTTGCTTGTCTGCATTATCTCTCACCCATTCCACTACTTACTTATAGGTAAAAGGCTTAATTTAGCACTTATTATAACAGCGTAAACATAATCAGTAGCTCCGGGAATAATGAATCGTAAATCATGCTGGAAGGAAAGCCCATGCGCTGAACAAAACAGGTCTCCCTGTCATAAATATCTGATCACTGATCCCACTCCGAAACCCTTTTAATTGGATCATAGATAATTTTTTATCCGGATCCACCCAGGAAGTTCAGAACAAAGTACCAATTCATCTTACCAAGTATAAATCATCAATATTTACAATTTATTTAGTTGGCTAACGATTTTCGTGGGTGACCTTTTTCTCATACTTTTGAGAAACCTATTCTTCCTTGTCGTTCCGCCTGTAAACTACCAATTCTTATTTTTGTTCCTCTTGGCTATAGGAAGGGTTTGCGCTGTCAAATAGGAGAGGAGTATTGCTTATTTTTATATCTAGCCTTATTGTAATATGAGT
This sequence comes from Tyrannoseira gladiata, assembly GCA_027744355.1. Lineage (NCBI taxonomy): Eukaryota > Metazoa > Arthropoda > Collembola > Entomobryomorpha > Entomobryidae > Tyrannoseira > Tyrannoseira gladiata. The sequence continues at coordinate 1,741 of JAHZNH010000016.1, forward strand.
AAAAGTTGAGTACGCAGTTTCTTAAACTGTTCTCCTTTGTCATCGTTGTTGTTTTGTTCGTATGAGAAGAAGATTATGCTTGTATTTAAATTACGACAATAATTAGTGCTTCCACAGTTAAAATACATCCGCCAGGAATGTCTGAGAATTCATTCTGGTTGTACAGATTACAGATTTGTAATTCGATAAAACCTAATCGGCTCAACTAGTTAAGTCTACGAAGCGTAAATAATAATTTCCTTGTTGCATTACTAATCTTTCACCGATTTCCCATATTCACTTCTAATAACTTCCCCAACAATAAAACAATTACGATCATTTATAACATCCTACACCCCACCGTCTAAATCCAAATCCCTGATACCAGCAACAGCAACTAACGCAAATGTAACCATGACCAAAGAAATTTGTTCTTTCGACCAATCAAAGGCATTACTTGATTAATTAGAAGATGTCAAAAACTTTCATTTTTTCAAATCGTAAGTAGTACTTAAGTATACCGCTGACCAGCTGCAGTTGATGTTATTGCTAAACCTAATCCTATTCACACAAAAATTCACTCTGTGTCCTGTGACCTGTACTTATTTAATCTTGTCTTTTTTTACGACTCCTGTTTCTTGACACTTCATAGTTTGTACGATGATATTACATATGTATTATTGAAACTTGTTCTCATATTCACGGAGTGAGAATTCTGTTGTCTGAATTTTTTTCATAAATGAGGTTAAAGGTAATATCCAAGGTCATGCTCATGGAAATCTCATAAATTATTTCATGGCAACACCTGCCTTTTCAGTGCATTTGCCCAGATTGAACTATTGCAGTTTTCGGAAAAGACAGAGACTGCTGTCATGATACAATTCATAAGATTTCTATCAGAAAGACCTGGATATGACTTCTCAACCACATTAATTATTGAGTTTACTTTGAAAGAGGCGTTAAATTAAAGGAAGCTTGCCAATCAGTCCTAGATATGATTGTTATGAAGGGAGGGTTAGCATTATTATATATAATTCGTAATTAAATCCTTTATCAAATCAAACTTAAGCACTTTGCTTGCTTGCTTGCAAAAAGTCAATTCTAAAAGAGGAAATGAGGCTTATCCAATCCGAGTTAAATTATTCCTCATGAATTTTACCATCCAATTTTGTCATTTCTTAGCTTAGGCTTAAACTGTGAAATCGTATCGAATTCACTTGTTAAGATTTCAGAATCTTACTACGTTCATGAACTAGTTATCCTGATTCGGAATATATGAATAAGTAATCCTGACTCTGACTCCTTCTTCAAAGTTACATACAATTTGTATTGCATATCTAAATCTAATCCCATCGAAATCTAGCCTTGGTTGAGTTGATACGAGGAAAATTAGTCTCCTTAAATAGTAGTGAAATTAATAATGCCTAAATATGATAATACTTGAGGTTCGAATATAATATTATTTCTAATTGTAGTATACAAAGTTCAGTTTTAAATAACAAGTGGTGAGTATGATATTACATGACAACATGACACTCGAAGGTCATTGTCATTACATAAGTAAGTCAATATATATGTAGTTTGTTCACTTTTCCCAGCACTATGTATTCATATAACACCCATTAAAAGTCCAGCATTGATCACAAGTCGTAGCACTTCCATCCTGCCAGTGTCACACATTTTGCCGTGTCTTGTCTTAATGTCAGGGGATATGGAAATGTCGACTGAGATGTTAGAAATTGTTTCATAGCAGCTAACGATTTTTCCAATGCATTTTCCTGAAACTGAATTTTGAAATCTTGAATTTACATTGAAAACATCGCTATCTGCTATGAAGCAATTTCTGCGAATTCTAACATCTTAGTTGACATTTCTACGTCCCCTGACTTTACCTCGCTACAAATCCATTACACCTTCGATAATTTCGCACAGTATAGTACCTAATCCCCTTAGCCTATAATTAGGATAGAAACGACTACAATTTTTGCATTATATTTTTACAGTATAACAATTTCCCGGTGGTCCTTCTTCGTGTTCATCGACTTTAACTTTAAATTTTCGATTTCGTTCATCCGGTGAAACTTTTAACTTTTCCTCTAAATAATTGTTCTTCCGATAACTTCGATCCATGCTCCTGGTGCTGATATCTTATCGTCGTGAAATAATATTGAACGCTGGATTGAAATCCTGTTTCCTGTTCCATCCTGTGGAATGCACCCAGCTCATCGAAGTCTTCGAAGTTGGAAAATTGTTTAAGTTACTGAAGCTTAACTGATTCACGTAAGGATATACATATGTAATGTATAAGGGAGGGAGTTGAAGACGAGGGTAGCATCCTCCTCCTCCTCCTTGATCCTTCTCCTACGATACTCCTGCTCGCTCCCCTTTGAAAAACAAGTTTGAAAAAGATTTGCCCCATTGAAAGGGTAAAGCCTTCATCATGGATTCTTTCCTTTCGTAGTCACTGAACCGATGCTGAGTCCGATGATTGCTAAACATGCGAGGATCACCGGAGCAAGACAAATGCAGCGGGAACACACGCTCTCGCAACTCACAAGATTCTGTTTCCACGAGAAAAACAAAAGAAAAAATTCTTTTTTTTAGCTTATAAGTAAATGAGATTTCAAACTTTGTTGTTTCCCTTCTTCCAAAACTTACGAGGGTTATCGCACAACCGATGAAAAGAGCTTTGTTTGCAGCGCTCACTTCTTCCATGAATGTTAGTGTGTACTTCTGGCCCTCGCCTCTCTTCCTGTGAATATTTATGATCGCCACGATGCTCCCATCCGCTCCCTTTATCTGCACAGAAATGAAAAGAAAGATCATCAAGTATTACTTTCAATCCAGAGTCTCTGTTATTTTTCCCCAAAAATCAAAATCCAATTTTCTACTCCTCAATGCACTCCTTTCCTTCATTGCGACTGTTCCATATTCCAGTCGGCTAGTCTAGCTCAACTTAAAATTTGTTTTAGGAGGGATGAAACAATTTGTTCAGAAAGGGAATAAAGTTTTTTCTTAGAAATGAAATGATTGCATCGCTTAATATTTTTTTTCATATTCCCTCATACACGCATTCATGCGGCCCGAGTCTGGGCTTGCAAATAAAAACTAACCCTTGTAGACTCAGGTTACCGCTATGGAAAACGAAGATATTAGCATCGCATCACATGCTGCAATGGTGGTTTCGGGAAAGTCCTTATGAGAATTTTGATATTCTCAAAAGTTTGAGCATCTCTCTAAATAAAAGTTTTTATCGAAATCTAAGCACCTTATTCAGAGATGAAAGGAAACACGCGATTTGATTAAATTAAACAAAATGCTAGAAAATCCCTCATTGAAAGTAAAGTTTGGGAGATTGGAGAAGTATTGTACATTCTTCACATTCCAAAACGCTCTCTCAAAAACTGCAAGTCTGCCCACGGCATCGAGTCAGACGTCAGACAGTACAGCGCAGCGATACAGCACTCAATATAAAAACGATAATAACGTGTCAACAACGGGCATATCTCTTACCGACACATCCTGACTGCCGAGGAACTGCACAGCAAAAGTCTCTCCTTCCAGGGCATTCAGTATCTTCATGAAAAAACATTGATAGAATCATTATCGGTTAAATTTGAAATGCATCCATCGAAATTAAGGATCCTCCGAGAAGATTTTTAACGGCCAACTTACTTTCATGGAGTACTTGAGTTGTCCCGCTTCGAACAGAATTGCTCCGAAAGGATTCTCAAACACGGGTGAAAACACGGCAAAGCATCTCTTCTCCTAAAAAAGTAATAATAAAAACAGATCCATAAATAAGTACATACATATCCCATCATGTTTGCTCCAGTGCCATGCCATTCCCACAACACGTTTTTGCTTCGAAATAATAGGATCTTCAGTTTGAACATATTCTCAGGATATGAAGGGGTCTAGCAGTTTTTTGTATTTACACAGCAGCCCTCTAAAAGACCATGCAGTTCGCAGTTCCATTCCAGAAGCAGCTCGCGTGCTCCTACTATTATTTGCCATCACCATCACCATCATCAGAAAAGCTTAGGGGAGGACAGGATCGCTATGGGTTGTAGGAGGAGGGAAGCTTAGGAGTGCTTTCCTCTTTCCTCCCGCAGAATACAATTCTGCGAAAAAAGGATATCTGAGAAAAAAATGAGAAACGCTGGAGCTGGAACTGGAACAGCCAGCCAGCCACCACTGTGGATTGTGGAAGCAAGAGTGTGAGATGATCGAAGTCTCGAAGTGCACCCAAAAAAACGAAAGCCTTCCCTGTACCTACCAACTACCAACCTATAACCTACCTACTTTTATGAATCCCCCCGGACGCTCTATATGGAGCATCACATCACGAAGACGAAATTGTAATTCTTCAGGGATGACGCAAACAAAGGCACTCGTACTCGGGCAAATTTATGCCTTAAAGCTTCAAAATAAGTTGTTTCTGCACTCTTCCAGCAGCACAGTAGTCAGCACTCATATTTTCCCTTCCCATCATTGTGATAGGCTTGTTGTTGTACGAGGTATTTTGCAGGCACTCTCACTCACTCGTAGTATTTCTTGCACCTCACATCAATTCCCCATTAATGCACGGGAACGGGGGAAAAGGATAGGAATAGGTGGATAATGCTTTTTAAAAAGCTAGCAGTAAGTGCTTGACACTAACACACCCATAAATTTATAATGAATGGAGCAGATACCAAACGAAAAAAAGGAGAGACAGGAAGGAGGAACGATAAAATAGGAACTTCTAACTCCAATAAAATGAATTGCTATTGCTAGTGCTGCTGATCTGTACTTTTTACTTCAACACAGTAACACAGACTCGAGACCCATTTAGAGGTGCAGCGGCAGTAGTATTGTCTGCCCTTTGCCCTATTCTTTGACTTTCGCAATATTATTTTATTTCTGGAGGAAACAAAACACAACGGAATAATGGAAGGAATCTGTTTTCGGAGAGGATTTTGCGTTTCTCTGAAACTTAGTAAGGTCCTTGGGGAATATGAATCTTCTCAGAAAGGAATTGCATGTTTCTTACTGTGTATATCGTTTATTGAAAAGAAAATGAGGGCATCGACAATACTTGTTAAGGCAGATTGTCTATCAGTGAAACTATGATTTGCATTGGCTGAAAATTGTTTCAACAACATGTTTGAATTCGAAGTTTGGAACAATCAAAGTGTCACTTTGCCCCAAGTCCTGACTTCAGCTTTGGGATCTGCGATTAACTTTAACAGATGAAGAGCTTGAGAGCCTCCTAGCTCCTTATACGTGTAATTGAGTACTTAGACACGCGATCCACGTTTCAATGCATATTTCAATACATTAGATAGCCTCTCGAAATGTTCGGCGAACCCAACACCCAACCTACGTTAGTTATAACTAGTTAGCTCTTTTATCGTTGCTCCATTTCTTCAACCCATCCTCCTCACCTCCTGTACTATTCACAAAATGATTGTGGACTACAATCTGAAGCTTTTTCCGTTATAAAATGGAAGCTTATTTCTGTTACTTGCGTATAAAAAGTTTTCAGATATATATGTTTATTTCGCTAATCAGCTGAAACTTCCCGAAAAATGCAGTAAAAAAATGGGACATTCTATGATACAATTTCTGAGGATTTGAGAGTTTTTAATGACCTGTTTGGTTCCTCCCACTATATTTTGGCGAATTATCTAAAAATAGGAATCATTTTAACATTATTTGCTAGTAGAATGAGTGTATGTGTGCTTTTTGCTTTTCTAAAAATGCATGTGAGCAATGCTATCGATATCCTCCCGTTATAGAAAAAGATTAAGAGCGTTGAAAGCTTCAACTCGAAGCTCACTCTTCCCTCTTCATTCATTAATTTTGATGGCGTCTTCCAACTGTCACTCCGTCTGTAGAAAAGCCGAGGTGTCAATCATTTTCATGGTCGAGTGCATGCAGGTTGGAGAGACTACGGTATACTTATCCTTTCACAAGCCTGACACGTTTTCTCACCAGACCAACGCAACGCAACGTTTGCTCAAGCCGCTGCCGCCTCAGATCTTCATGTGGGGAAACGTGAAAGTATCTCTAAGCATCCGTAACTAAGCTAACTAACTCCTCTTAAAAGAGCCGGAAAATTGGGTGGAGAAGGTTCTTTTTCATGCCTTCCAGTCGTAGTCGTAGACAAAGTGGGTGAGAAGAAGACGCTCCACCATCACCATTTTCTCACTCCTACTTACATATTTCCCACTTTTGCAATCGCAACTGTCAAAGGCACACAAACAAGAATGGATGTGGTTTGGATTTGGATGTGGAGTGGAAAAAAAAGTGAAAATGGGGGAAAAAAACTTGGCTTTCCCTCATTTTCATTCATTTCGAGGGGAAAAAACTTTCTTTTTTTTGCTGGCTGAGCATCAGCATCACCATCACGGAATCTAGAATCCAGAATCCTGTTCATTAGCAATCATGTTATCCTCGTTTCTTTCCACCAAGAAACTTTTGGATAAACTGGAATTCATTCGCCTGGAGTCTGACTGACGGAGTGAGTGGAAGTGAGTAAAAATGGCTTTCCCTATTTCCATCCATCCCAGGTTCCAATCCAATATCCCTTGGTTTAACTCCGATCATAATGGCCTGATCTGAGCGTGACGAATGACGACATTCGGGGAATAGGAATCCTTGGAGTGGGGTAGCATAGCATGTCAGAGAAAAAAGTTTTTTTAAAGGATGGTGGTGGTGGTGATAAGGATCCAGTTGGTTGAGTACTCAGACAGACCTCAAACGACAAGTAGAAATGATGCATGAGTATGTATCTGTGTGGGAGCGTTTTATGAATACATTATTTATGCCAGAAAAAATTGGAACGCGATTTCATGAATGATGATGGTGGCGGAGGCTAGGACTAGGGGGTAAGAAAAGATTCGGTACTTACTCCGTGTAGGTCTATTTTTTTGCACGGTTCGGAGTAAAACGGAAAGGGCAAGAGACATGAATGAAGAAAGGGGAAAAAGGCCCAAGTGAAAAAGGAATAGGTGAATGAATGGTTTGTGTGGCTTTGCTTGATCTACACGAAGGTAGTTTTCCACTTCCATCTGGGGAGGAAAATAAAATGGGGAAAACTGAATACAAGTTCCCTGGAATCTTGCCAAAGGGCTTTTTATCTCCCCCTTTTTCCTCTGTTTGATGTCATCTTTATATAGCGGGACGGAAAAGTGGTGGACTTGTCTTACCTCAGAGTCGCATTCACATATGGATGGAGTAAATTTGACTTGGAAAATGCAGTCTTCGTTCGAATCCTTAATGTATATGGACTTTTGTTTTGAGTCAAAGGGGCAAAAAAGCGTGTCTGAGGTTCCATTGAGCATGAGTTCTCCTTGCATGTTGTATATCCTGTAGCCAGGAGAGCATGTCGTGTGTCCCTCGAGCAGTCCTAAATTACCAAAAAAGAATTAAAAAAATGGAGAATCAAATAAATCATTTCACAACGCAAGCATATACATTTTTATGTACTTATTTATTACTACAATTCATCCACAGCCTTCTGCTCTTAAGTGCGGAAGGTGGGATCGCCAAATTGGTTTTGGATTTGTGGAAGCAAATACTGACTAAAATCTCGCCTAGTAATTTTTCTGCTCCTGAGCCAAAGCACGAAACTATTTCCTCAAAATTATCTAGTTGGAGCAATTAGAATCAGAAACAGAAACTAACTAAAGCAAAAAAAAACATGGACGTGGTTTTTGCTTGTAATTGGATTACGTAAGCCGGCTTCCCACATATTTTCATTTGTATATCTCTATCTTCAAAAAAGCCTCCTACAAAAACTGCTTGAAAACATGTTTCCAGTTAATGAACCGTGTAGAAAGACCACGAGCTACAGTCTACAGTATTTGGAATGTTACAAAAATGAAATCATTATGATTCCGCTGGTTCTCTAGCCAATGGCATAGAAATAGGAAGATATTACTATACTCTCCAATTACGCAGCAGTATAGGTTGACATTAAACTCATAATTAAATATGCTGGGAAGCTTTTTCTTTATTTTTTTGGAATTGTTAACGCACCACTCCTGTATATTCTTTAACCGTTGAAATCGGAACTGCAGAAGAGGGTGGGTCAAAATTAATATCAGACATTAGTGTATAGTTAGTAGCCACAGGCTACAGGAGCCATAAGTTCTAGCCCAGGTTTGGTGCTCAGGAAAATTACAGTGAGAAGTGGAGAGCACAACGAAATTATAGTTTTCCTCTCCGCTATGCTTTCACTACATCTGTGGAAGCGACTTTCACAAAAGTCCACGAAACCGGGTAATAAAGTTATGAGGGAAAATGGCGGTTTTGGGAGATGGTTGGGCCATGTCCCAGCATATAAAATTTGGTCATTTCCTAACAAGTCACTAAGCTGGGAGCCACTCAGCCTCAGCCTGAGAACTGATTTTCTTAGACGATAATTTAATACTCCATGGGCTTACACATGCATGTTCAATGCATTTAGCTCTTATTTTAGTTCTACCGGACGATTTGGATCAAGCTTCGTGATAGCTTATCCCCCGGATTTATTGCATCTGGGGCGAACAACACCTCACTATTATGTGAACAAGACATTATGGCATGTACCGGGGGAAATCTCAGTGTTCATGTCGAGGGCTGTGTCTATGTGACTCGAAAGGAAACGACTTCGTCGGTCGGTAGGTATAAGTGTACTTAAGCTTTTCGTATTTCAAGGCAAGTGGCAAGTCCGCCAAAAAAAATCCTTTTTTTTGTTTGAAAACGTGATCAGACTCTTGTATATTCTCTCACTTACCCGACGTATTGATTTTAAAGGATGGTACCCTATCCAGAACCTCCAGACCTGGGAGAGGAATTCCAATCTGAGGGCTGATCATTGTGGTCACAGG
>JAHZNH010000017.1:0-14995 GCA_027744355.1 Tyrannoseira gladiata
CTACTATTACTATGACATTGTAAAAAAACACCGGCATGACATGGCTTTGCTTGGCTTCGGCTTTAGAAGTGTAGCGAACCATTCATAGTTTTGTTCAGCCCATTTCGCTCTCCCGTTCCCGAGCTTTTTGTTCCTGTCACTCAAGCCAAGCGAAGCCAACCAAGCCTGAGCTGAGCGGCTCGGTTCTCTCCTCGTTCTTCTCTGACAAAAACATGTTTTGACCAGTTAAAAGCAAGCAGTGAGCTGGGGAAAAGGCGATTCTGTTGACTGACGGAGTGTGTACACAATACAAACTGAAGAAAAATTGAGATCCCCATGAACGAACGCCCACAAGGAAACTCACTCAGAGACTGGGTTTAAAAAAATAAATAAATGGACTAGTGAAAGCAGGCACTTGGAAGCTGATACCATTCTTTCTACCAACCTTCCCTACACAAGGGATTCGGGGGTATTGTATTGTAATGGAGTCGAGAACCATTATTAAGCTTTATGAGTGCTAGCACCTGCGAGAGTTCCCTTGTCCACTTGAGCCAGCACAAAGTCCTTGCGTCACATCGCATCATCAAACTATACATTATTTTGTCCTGTGACCCGCATAATTTTGAAAATATAACGGATCGAGTCTCATGATGCATGATGAGGGCGAAAAAAATATTATGTAAAAGTTGGAGTTGCAAAAAAGGAGACAGAAAACAATTCATTTTCATGGTCGGCTACCACTTCTACATTCTATAGTGCCAGCATTATTATTGCTGTTGGCGAAAAAATCTGTTATGGCTTGGATTGGACGAGTTTTTTTTGTGCAGTAGAGAAAAAGTTACGGCTAGTCCAGGAGCAGTGGACTTTTCCTCTCCAGTGACTGAATCCACTATATTACTTATGTAGTACGTCCTGTTGCTCAGTATTATTTATTATTTTTCTCTCCCTTTTTCAATGAATATTAATGCCAAGTGTTTTTTGTATACTATACACTGCCACCACATCCTTCATAATGCATGGAGTGTTTGATAAGGCTGAATGGAAAATGATGTTGCCGCACAATGTGGCGGTGCTGGTTGAAGTGGTAGTAGTAGTCGTAGTTCATAATTTTTGGAATGTTGCGACTGCGACGCGACCGTGTACGTGAGTTGGAGTCGCTTGATTTTTTTTATGCAGGGAATGCGTGTTCCACTGACTGAAGGCTCTGGATAGAGGAGAAAGGGTAGCACGAGGAAAGTGAGTACTTACCTCACCATCACACACCGCCATGCCACCAGGTCGCTGATATGGCGGCACCGCATTGCATATTGATTTATGAATGTTCTCGTGTTGAACGCACCCTCGTTCCCAGTACTTATCTTATTTTTAGCAAAAAAATGGCACTGGAACTAACCAGCTTCCCTTTTTAATTTGAGAAATGGACTCATATATTATGGAGAGCAAATTTTTATGCTTGCTCTACATGACACACTTATAGCGGCGGCTCGTAAAGAAAGGAAAAATATTCATTTTTCATGGAAAACTGAACAAAAGAAAGGGGAATGAAGGAGGGTTTGTGCATGCATCAATAAATATGATCATTGTATATCTACTTATTTATATTTTATTATTGTTCCTTGTCCCTTTCTTTATAGGTGGGTCAACGATCCAGAGAACTGGAAGCATCGACCAGACGAGTTTCCAGACGATGAGCCAATCCCGTGCGGAAACGATTCGAGTACAAGGTTAGTAGATCCGATTTTTTGAAATGGATTATTATCCACTATCCTACAGGGTATGCTCTACGCAAGTATCTGGAGTCCTCAAAGCTTTCGATCGAAATAGGTTTTCTCCATCTCGGGAGATTAATCATGTTCAGCTTTAGAATCGAGATTAACTCGATGATAGCGGTCCTCATTTTAAGAGTGTGAGGAATCCTCTCAAAAGCGACAGACTCAATACCTTTTGTGTCGCTCTCTAATCACAAAAACATTCCGGTATAATTGGATCACTTGAGGAAATCCAGTTTCATGCGAAATCCAATTTGTGCCAAAGGCTGCGGTTTTGATAACGATGGATCTCAATGCATTATAAATGAATGGTGGGTGTGTGTCACACTACTGCGATTCTGTCTAATTCCATGCTGCATAATGTAGTAGTAAATATGCCATCATCGACTCCGATCCCGATTCCATCTCGCGTAATACCCTTTTTAGTTATTGAATAGAATCCCTAATCCTAAAGGTTGAACAGGTAATCTTCAAATGATACCGTTTTATGTGGCAGAAAGTCTATTTATCTCCCCCGTCGTACTGAATTTTACATCCGTTCTAAGCAACAATGACAAACTGAGAAAGGGGAAGTGGAATAGAGGTATTGCTAGAGAAGTGCTGAGTTTTAGCTGCTGAAATGGCTGGAGGATTAAAAGTTTGCTCCAACAGTTTAATTCAATCTAGCATATTTATCTTCATCATCCTAATACGTTTTATCTTCACTTTGTCCTCAGGAAAAAAACATGAAATCATTTTACCGTACTATTACCCATGTTTATCCTCTTCTGGTGGGATGTTAATTAGGTACGCAATGTAAACTTTTTATCGCACTCGCATCACATCCCATCGCATGGTCTACATAAATATGCACATAAATGCAAAACACTGCGAAAATTCTTTTTATGGATGACTTGTGTCAGGAGAAACTACCAACTTGAACTAGAAGTAGTAGTAGCAAGTGCTTCGTATAACTTTATAGTAACTCTACTAACTTTTATTTAGTTTGAATTTGTTCCCACTAGAATGTCTGTGTACAAGGATTCCTGTCTGCGAAGTCTACTTTGATACATACCAGAACCAGAACCACCAAATAAATAGTATTTGTATCATCGACGTAGGGATCGCCTTCCCCCTTAAAAAGTGAGGGTTTTTTGGTGGGTTCGACTTAGTTTCCACGGGTTTCCCAAAAACCTGTCTTATCTTCTTTTCCTGCCACTTTGGGAATTAAAAACTTTTAAAAGGGTTTAGTGATCATGATGATGATACGCAGTAGTAACTTTTCCTGAGTTTCATGGTACTGAGACTACTGACGACGAGTGTTGTAGTGAGTAGCTATTTTGTAAAAAAAATGCTGGAGAAAGCATGGAGAATTCATGGTGTCTCTCCAAAAAACTGAGATGATTTCCATCGCAAGAGAGAAGTGCGATGTCAGCAGCAGCACAAAAAGGGACTTGGAATTTGGAATGCATTTTGTACATTACATTATTACAGCATTGCTCGAACAAACGGCGCATCGAGTTTCCGCTGCAGACAGGAAGTTGATCTCATGATATATTTAGGGAACACATGGAGAGAGACACTATTACTCCTGACTGGAGGAAACAGGAAGGCAAAGTGAAGTACCAGCAGCGTGGAGTCGAGATATCCGCATTTTTTTGTCGACTCTTTAGTAGTGCTCATCTCATCCTTCTTGTGTGGGAGATTCATCATGCCTAACAAATTGGAATGGGGGGAGGAAGAGGAGGAAAGAGAGCTACTACTCTGAGGACGGAAACAAAGCCACTTTTAATGCCTCATATTATTATCCTTGCGTTGTGTCCTCATCCTCATCGTCACAAGAGCTTGAACAGAAATATTTTGGTTGGATGAGGAGGGAAACACACACAAAAAGATACATTTCAATCCGGATTTTTCCCCGGGGAGATTTTAACTCGTTTTGCTTATAGCCACTACAAAATCTAGTGGGATGAGGAGAGCATTTCATTGTTGTATGGAGGAGGAAAAGTATAATAAGAGAGAAAGAAAGTGTAAGTGAGTGGGAAAGGGGATTAGACCAATTGAAAAGGCGTGGTTGATTGTTTTATCGGATATTTTCTAAGGAATTTTGTGGGAGACCGTGTGGAGCGTGGAATTTAGAAAATCCAAAAGGAGAACAAGAATGAAAGAAAAGGGGGATGATGAGGATGATGCTCTAATAACTTCCTTTCAATTCCTTTATGACGTGGAGCAACATAAATTACCGTATATTTTCCAAACATCATCCAATTGAAATGAATGGGGAAAGTTGGGCATACTTCTTGATTCGGAAACAACACACTCGGAGTTGGGAGAGAATGAAAAAATAGTTTGTGAAAGGAATTTTCTGCAGCTGCGATTGCGAAGGAAGGAAAGAAGGAGAGCGTGGAGAGGCACACTACAGAACAAAAAAAAACTAACTAGCTCGCTCGGTGCAGAAGAATGAAGAATGTATTCAATAATTCGTTAACTGTGTGTAGTCGTGATTTGGGAACTGCAGCAGCATTCCGCTCTTATTGGTAATGAATGGAAAAACGATTTTTTAAGCAATCAAGTCAAACAAGAAAAAAGAGAGAAAAGGAGAAATCTCAGGAAGCTGATGGTGATGCTCGCGGTGGTGGTGCGGTAGCACGCCACCACCACCAACCAACATGAAAGGATTTTGAGCTGGGTACTTTTCCTTTCGGTTGTTACTGTGCTGCTGCTATTCCCAATTCTAGAATTCTGACTTCAACTTCTAGTGAGTGAGTAGAGCAAGAGGAGAAGAAAGAACAATGGGGAAAAGATGCTGATGGTGATGTGGCGATGATGATGATGATGATGGTACCAGGAATAATTGCATTGTCAAAGGGAAATCATCAGGAAGTACCTAAGGAAGACGGAGTGGGAATGAGATAACTCATGGGAGAATACAGGGACAAATGAGGGTTGTCGGATCGAGGATGTGAATGGCTTCTTCTGGATCATTGAGAATTGGAATGAGGGAAAGGGAGAGGGAGAGTGAGAGAAGCGACTTTACGGGAAAGAGCAAGTACTTACTTACTCGATCGTGGCGAAAAACGAAACTGGTGGTGGGGGCTAAATAAGTGTAGCAGAAATTGTAAAATTCCTCTATGGTGTGTAGGCTCGGGCTCACACGCCTGAGGATTTAGACTTTATAGGAAGTTTTATAACTGCGCTGCTGCCTTCTCGGCTGGAAACTTTCCTTTTGGTTGGTTGGTTTGTTGGTCGGTTTTATTTTCCTTTTGTAGAAAATAATAATAATAATAATAATGGCGGTGGTGAATGGGATCCATGTAAACTATTAGCCTGGAGCCATGTTGTCTTGATCAACGCATTAGCACCATTTCTCGCCAACATCATAAAATATCATCACTTAATGCATTTAGTTGAGGGGAGCAGTGACGGAAAATCTCATATATCTGTAGCTCTAGTGTGGACAGGGTGGTGTAGTTTTGAAGGAATCAGTGGGGCTTTTTTCAGTTGGGCGAATGCATTAGAATAAGTAGCATAATAAAGTTGCAGTAAGTAGTTGTAGTGGTAGTTGTTGTTGTTGCTGGTGCTGTTGCTGGAGAAGAAAAGTCAGCGGAGAGCGAGAGTGTTTTTATTTATTCGGGCAACTTGAGAGCCGCAAAACCAGAATGACACTTGGCTTCTGCAATGGCACTGGCTTGGGGATTTTTTTGGGAGAGGGTGGTTTGTTTGCTGCAGACTGAGATGCAGATGTGGCGAAGGAAAAGATTGCAAAAAATGGTGATTTCACTGTTGAGGGCGAGTGGTTTGTGAAATGAGCAGCTAATGTTGATTTTATGTCGAGACATAAAAAACCCTAAGTATGTGAACGGGGTGTCTAGCAAAAGTGCAAGATGGGAGCTCAATTTCCGAGTGGAATGAGGAATGGAATGGATCCAGCGATACTTAACTACATGGGGTGGAGAAAGTAATAGATTTCAGTAGAATGGGCAAAACTTTTGGTACACTCTTGATGCTAATAATCTTATGTTAAGTGGGCCTTAAGATCTTTTGTAATTGTTAACGGGCTAGCTAAACAGGTACATTATCTGGTATTTGGTGCTGTCGAAGATTTAATTGGTGAGGTTGATAAGAGATGCTTAATCTGCATAACGTATAACAAGGATTAATTAGGAATAAGTTAATTACAATTTGGACAAAATCTTTTAAATTGGACTGTGAATCACTCAAACAAGTTGGATTTGTGTAAATCTGAAAGCTTGCCTTTAAAAGGGAAAATGCTAGACACTATGCCTGTTAAGATTTTTCTTCCCATTAAATTCCCACACTGTAGCAAGTATGCGAAATACAGGGAAAATGAAGGAAACTCATGAATAAAAAACTGAGAAAGGAGAAAAAAGTTTGCCCGAATGAAAACAATATTTACATATTTATGGTGGGGCGTGAGTAACAATGTGGAAAACTAGGAAAAGTAATTTAGAAAGAAAAGCGGTGGATGCCTTAAATAAAGTTTCTTTGTCCATGTGCTTGCTCCAATCTTTCAGCGAATGAGTACGAGGTCTGCTTGGTTAGGAGGAGGAGGCTTGTCTCAGTGTTAAAGTAAGCATGTTGTAATGTTTTGAATTTTTTTCTCCGACAAGGGTTTTCTTTCCATGTTCACGAATACAATGTGCGGGTATGGTATTATTTAATCTGGTCTAGCAGTCAAGTCACTGGAGAGAAAAAATGAAGCAGGTTTATTTGAGCAGTCTATTTAATGCGTTGAAAGTGATGATGGGAAATGAAGGGGACATAGACAAGTATAGTACATATGTAAAAGAAAAGCATCTAAATCTTCGGAACTGGCAAAGAGCATGAAGAGAACCAGTTCATGAGCATTCTGCGGAATGGGAAGGAGAAGCCTTTCAAAGGAAATTACTAACAATAACTTCTAACTATGCAGTTTTGAGACTACTACTGAATCAGGCTAATAATTTATTTTGAATCCTATCCGATATGTCCGAGTACGAAAGTGTCGCGAATTTATTTGTTCTGTTGGCCTTTAATTAATTAGCGATTTAAGTGCACGTATAATTAAGCAATAAGCCACTAAATAATTCTCATGCGAAATATATTACATTGTCATTTAGGATCCAACTATTATTTGCAGTTGGATTTCATCTTTCCATCCCTCCATTGTTTCCTAATAAGTTAAAGAGATACATATTGCGCCTGAGATACGACACGACCAGTGCTGAGGAATAATGAAGCTGGTGACAAGGACTACAATAAAAAGAATCACTACGAAGTCTGACAAGGCCTGAATTTTAATGAAACTCATGTTCCTAAGCTAGTACTGCAAGTTGGTACAACTTTTAATCTAGGAAATTAATGGCAAAGAGTGAAATGCAAATCATCAGCATGAGCCGAAAAGCTGGAGTGGAGTAATGTGCATTTTTTTTAATTTGTTTGTTTTTTAAATGCGACGCATTTTATGCAAATGAGAAAGAGGACAAGCGGGAAGTCTTCGTGGAATTTCAAGTGATATGGTGAAACGTTTCATTTTGTCTCTTTATTCCCCAGAGGAATATGTTAAGCATGAAGATCAATGTGCTGCTGGAGAGGAGAGCCCAGTGAAAGGGCGTGGGCTGGAATAGGTAAAGGAATTGTGGACCGCATGTAAAAATGAAGTGTTTTCTCTAATAGGGTTGGTTTTTGATCGATCGAAAGCTTTTTAAACTCCATGCTATTTTAAGTTCAGTTTGTGAGATCCTAAAGCTCGTAAATCCCATTTAAGAAGGTTTTCAACAGCTGCCCAAACTAATAATTCATGAGTGATATATATACTTTTTTATTTGTATGCATTGCAGGGTCTGTGGCTCCGGCTACGTGTGCTTGGGGATGATCGGCGAGAATCCTGACGATGGATGGACGAGTTTTGACAACTTTTTTAAATCTATGCTCACCACATTCCAGCTCATCACTTTAGATTATTGGGAACGTCTCTATGATTTGGTAAGTAAAGGAAGAGCAGGAGGAGAAGGAGTATTAAAGCGGATTATATTTGCTTTGAATGAGTTGGTAGGCACATACATATCTATCTACCCACTCAGTAGATGTGTTTTTTTTGGGAACCTGCGGCCGCTATGATGTCGTTAGATTCTTTGAGTGGATTTTTAAAGGAAAAAAGTTTTTCCTGGGCTAGAGTTGTTTTTATGCAATGCATGAGGATAAACATCATTTTCGAAAATAGAATGTGAAACGACAAATTCTCTCCAAGCTCACTGGCGAATTTTGTATGAGTGTTTTGGCACAGTGAAGAAAAATATGCATTTTTATCATGTACGCAAGCAAAATTACATAAAAGGTATATTTTGTTAGCCAAGACGGTTTTTTGCCGAAGTAAAATACAGAGCGCATGAATAAGTACTTATGACAAGGAAGGGATTAAGTTAAGATGCGTGCTAGTGCTCTACCCCTCGATGGAAAGCTCGAGGTCTTAGGAGTGAGTGAAAGCTGATTTGCTTTCACGCGGCAGGAGAGTCTTTCAACGGTGGAGAAATTAAGGGATTTTGGAATTTTCTAGCAAAACATGAACATGAAAAATATATGGGGTTTTTATGAAGTACAAATTTTTCCGTGGAAGGAAACAAGCATAGTAAAGCTTGCGTTTTAAGGCTTGTTGATGTTGATAAATGAAAGAAAACAATGCACTCGTATTACTTCCATTCATTCATTCTACTAAAGCTACAGGAACAATCAAGTGTAGGAAAATTATGTAGTGGGTGGAACTAAAGTTTTTAAACTTAAGAAACAAATAAATTGTTTCCTTTCACACATTGCAATTGGTTTCGGTGGGTTCAAATGAACTTTTTTGTTTGATCTTCTTCAGTATCACAAGTTACAATCAGAATGGGATACTGATGAAACCGTTACATAGTTGTTTTTTAAAAATTCGCTATCGTAATTTTGAAGGTAGATTCCAGGCCCATGCTCTTTAAAGGGTTGTTAGTAGTTAATATCAGAATGAGACGGTTAAAATTAAGAACCCGAGAATTAAATATGTACGTTCTTCAAGTATGTAAAGGAGGAATGTTTGTGTGGTCCATTCCAACTAGCCTTAATTGATTGCCCTGGGATTTTACGGGGTAAACTGTTGTTTGCGAAAAATGTCTTTTTTTCAATCCACTTATGATTCCAGTAATTTCCGGGGTACTCTCCCATTTCACCGAAAGCAAACAATCAGAATCAGTGCAAGGATCTTTTAACGGCTATTTACATTATTAAGGGCTTCCACTTATTTATGCAGGGGTGATTTTACGAAGGAATATGAGTATACATTCACGAGGGTGTAAACAAATCTAGGAATAAATAAGACCTACGGAAGGACAGGCTTAGTATTTATTTGGGGAAGGCTTTAGCTGTTTCCTGTTTTTTCCGCTAGGAGCCATAAAGAAGGAGCGTTAATTTTTTAAACCTTTGTGCTGAGCGAGAACCCTTGAAATAAAAATACATTATATTAAATAGGGTGACATGGACGCGCTTCCCTCTTCAGCGTCAGTTTTTTCTTCCGTCGCAATACACGTTTTGCCCTTATGGGTTCTCCAAGTAAGGCGGCCAAAATGACCAAAATCAAGTATTTTGTTCTGTTGTGCCGCACCACTACCGAGTCATGCACAACCTATTAAAGTGTACTACCGCATGCCACGGATTGTATGAAGTTGGTGTGTGCGGATCCCCTTCCTTCCCTCATCTCATCTTGTGCCGTCATGCCCCAGCTTAAGTTTAGATGAGTGCCCATTATTCCGACTAAAATTTATGGAAGGAAACCCCAGAGGGATGAAGCGGACAAAAAATATGTGGAAGAGGGAGAAAAAATTGTACTGTTCCTTTCCTCAACCGTGTGGACCTCTCTCTTTTGACCCAACAAATTTCCAACTAATAAACCAGGAGGAGGTGGAGGAGGACGAGGGAGAAGTTGAAAGTCCCTTTTTTCTCCGAGTTCGTGCTAAAATGAAAGTTTTTTTTGGAGAAGAAAGTCTTTATTTTTTCGGAATGGAAAAAAGGTGCGCTATTTTCCTCAAAAACAGCATCATAACGAGTTCGTGCTAAAATGAAAGTTTTTTTTGGAGAAGAAAGTCTTTATTTTTTCGGAATGGAAAAAAGGTGCGCTATTTTCCTCAAAACAGCATCATAGTATTATATGATCACATGAGAGAGTAAAATGTGTGCTGAAAAATCGTATTCTTATTCTTGGGAAGGGAAACTCAACAGTTTTCCCCTTAAGTATTTCATTCCCAAATAAGACTTTTTTGTAGTGCTTACTTACTTGCTCAGGTTAGATTAATACAATTGTGAGGTAAAGTATCTAGGTAAATACGAGCGCATAGCACAGCAGATCTTTGAAAAAAAAGAAAGGAGGCAAGGAGAAAGTTTTTTTAACGAGCAGAGGAGGAAAAAAGTTAACAAGGAGGGAACAGAAACAAGGGATATGCGCTAGTCCACTGGACTGGTCTGGTGTAGTCTGGTCTGATGTGAAGTAATGATATGGACGGACGAACGGTTGGTCGCTCTGTCAGTAGTGGTATAGGTGGAGGGAGAGTGGAGAGGGGAAAAAGGATTAGAAAGTATAAGATGAGTATCTTTATCGTCCGTGTCATGTCATGTGCCTACCAACCGGAGAAAAAAGATGGGGTAACTTGTTGGATAATGTAGATGAGAAATTGACCCTTGTTGGCCTTTCACTCACTTGTTACGTTGAAAGAGCTGTGAAGGAGCTTCATTTTTTATCTCTGGTGGAATAAAAACCGGCAGGAATTCCCGGATTGAGTACTCCGAGAGAGAAAAAAGGTAGCAGTAGTATGGGGAGCTGTGTAACGACATTGATACTCTGTAGACAGTTACAGTACATCACCTTCCTTCCTTAAATCACTGGAGCAAGAAAAAATGTCTTTCTTGGTCTTGCTCTTTTGCAAAAGTGAAATGTTAAGAAATGCACCGCTCTTTTGAAGGAGAAGAGTCTTAAAAGAATGGGAGATGACTTCTTCTCCCTGCAAGTTGTTATTATTATTTAATTGCACTTGGAAGTGGAGTATATAAAGTTATCATGAGATGACACGAGGAAGGGTACACTTCTTTACTTAAATGCAAACGGAAAATTCGGTCGGAATCTGTAGTAATAATAATGTGAAAGTACTCATTGCTGTTAAGTTTTGTTAAGTAAGAGGGAAACCGTCAGAAGTCAGGGAGATTAAAGGAAGGAGACTGCGCTTGTCAAGATAATCCAATTTAGGATGGGGAGGGAAGTGGAACGTGGACAGAAGAAAGAAAGTTGCACTCCTTGGGAATATATTTGTCGAGGACGTGTGATTCATGTGATGCGCATAAATTTCACTTTTTATTTGCTACATGCACGTACGTACAACCTGTGACATGTCGAGAGGATTGCGTATTGCGTTCGGGTATAAAATGTACGGGTTATGATGGGGATGGTGATGTTATCACCAACTGCTGTCTCATTGTTTGTGTTAGTCACATACCTCATAATAGAAGTAAGCAATAAAATGAGTGAGTAGGAGTAAAAAAAGAATTAAGTAGCTTGTGATGGAAAAAGTTGAAATTCGGAGCGGGGAAGCACGACAGGGAATAGTAATTCTTTATGATTTTGAGCGCTGGAATAGAAATACATGGTTTACATTTCCCATGAGGGGAGAAGGGCTCGTGACGTAGGGAGAGGTTATTTATTTATGAACTTTGACAAAAAGGAAATGATTCAGCCAAGAGTTGCTTTTGGTAATAGTATTAATGTACAAGTAAGATATGTAATGATGATGTTTCGCATGATTATCCAATTTGTTAAGGCTAAGCGCAGTAGATAAATTGATGATGTGATGTGGTGTGTACTTCCAGGTACTTTCAACATCCGGTCCATGGAGTGTTTTATTTTTCGTAATGGTCGTGTTTCTTGGTTCATTCTACCTATTGAATCTGATGCTTGCCGTCGTCGCGATGTCATACGAGGCTGAGGCACAGAATCAGGATCAGGTATAAGAATTGAAAAAAATATGAAAACAGAGATAATTGAATAATTCTTGCTGCTTCGTTAATAGATTTTGGTTAGTATTTAACTTTTCCTCTTAACTTTGAATCAAATTGCAGGGCCCGATGACCAAACACCAAAAACTCTCAATGGTTCGCCAAGCCAGTACTTTCAGTTTCGATGACCTCTCCAAATTAAATATATGTAAGATGACGTATTACCGCAAAAGAACTCCGTCGGAGCGCGAGCTCATAGCTAAAAAGTTAAGACATAGTTCACTCGGGAAGCGCAAACCTCGGCGAGCAATACGGCGTCGCGCGATAAGTAAAGCGTCGGGGCCGGAACGGCTAGGCTCCGTAGCGAATACGAGCGTAGGTTCCCCTAGAGTAGTAAGTACTGCTGGCAGTATATGTGGCGAGTCGATATGTGGTGTAAGTACTGGTGGGATAGGGACCACCGTTATCAGTACCGTTGCAGGAGGGGGAGGTGGAGTGAGTCCCACTTGTGGCGTTCCCCCGTCGACGATAACAGTTCCACCCACGTCGACAGGCACCCTGTTGGGGTCGTCGCCGAGAGGAAGCACTCGGGAGAAGAGGGGTAGTAGTCAGGGGGTGGAACACGCTCCGGGGCTCACAACACCTGCGACTCTTTCTACTGTGAAGGAGAGGAGAAAACGGTCGAGCTCATCGGGCTCTTCAGCTCCTCCCCCGAAGCCAAGGAGATTAAAGCAACGAGCGGGAAAGACTGCGACTGCTCAGAGCTCGAGACCCGTCAGCGGAGAAAGTAGACTGACTGCGCAGACTGACAATAGTGCAATTACCACGACAGGTGGTGGTGGGGGAAGTAGTAGTGGGGTTGCGGGTGATGTGTCAAGTGTTGGTGGGGGTACAACCACCAGTGGCTCCCTGGCTCCGGTGCAGGGCGGAGTCAGGGTTAGTGGAAGAGTGAAAGTTGTGAGCAGTGAGGATGGCGACAGATTCATATTGGACACTGGGGATGGTGATGATGCCAATTTGAACTTGGGTGATGCCATCTTTAGCCTTCTAGGGCTGAGGATGAATATGGGCCCCGACGATATGAAAAAGCTGGGCTCGCTGAATAGTGTCACGGGAAGTATTCTAGCGGACAATACTATCTCAAAGGATTTGGGTAAGGATGAGCATTTTACTTTCATGCTTTGAGATATTGAGATGTATTTAATTCATAAGTCAGTCGCCTAAAGAAGAGATATTCTCGCTTCTTGGTGTAGTGGAAGTGGATGTAACAGGTGATGAGACTGGAGCTGTCGCCATTGACATTGGGGAACCAGGACAACCTGCGGTTGTGGTCTCCCCTCCACCACCCGATCCTGATGACGATGGTGGTAAAGAGCTCGACGAGAATGCATCCGACGCTGCGTCAGACTCTTCTGGAGAGGCGGATGCTACTACAGCCCTAGCAGCGAAGACTTCAGATGTTGCAACGAAACGGAGGGCAATAATGAGGAATACTAGGAAAATTTCACTAATTCTGAAGACAAGACTTAAGCCAATTGTTAATCACTTTTTGTTTGAAGCGTTTATCACGATTTGTATTATCTTCAACACTGTGCTTCTCGCCATGGAGCATCATGGCCAAAGTCATGAGCTCGAGGAGTGGCTAAGGAAGGGTAACAATGTGAGTACTAAAAAGCTAGTTATTCTTACTTTTATTTCCTTGTTTTTGCAAATGTGGCTTTTTATAACTCTAAATAAATACCTAAATGTCCTTCTCCCTCAGGTTTTCATGGCCGTATTTACTGCAGAATGCGTGATAAAAGTGATGGCTCTCCAGAAGGAATTTTTCATGGTTGGCTGGAACATTTTTGATATCTTCATTGTTGGAATAAGTTACTTGGACATTATTATTGAAACTGTACTCAACTTGAGTGTGATGCGAGGCATGAGATTGGTAAGAGATAATAGAATTTGAAACGTATATTTGAAGATGGTACAGTAAGATAACTGGGCACTAACTTCTATTCGATTCTCATGATTTTTCAACAGTTAAGGGGTGGGCAGTACACGCCACGTGCTTTTGACGCAGTAGACAATCCAGATAACTTTCCCAGGTTTCAAGACATTTTATATTAAGAAACGATTTAATTCTTTCGTGGGGTTTGATTAAGGTGCTAATAAAAGTTATTTTTCCCCTTAAAGATGGCACTTTCAAAATTTCTGGTACGCTTTCATGATGGTGTTTCGCGTTCTCTGCGGAGAGTGGATAGAACCACTGTAAGTGTAAAACGACAAGAAAAAAATATTTTATTTTTGGGGATACCTGTAAATGTAAGTAAAACTTGCTGAAATGACTTATTTTTCTAATTTTTTTTCAGGTGGGACTGTCTTCAGGCAAGTTTGTGAAACTAACATTTTTATGGTCCATATTATTTTTAACATTTAATTATTAGAACAAACACGAAAGAGACTTGTTAATTTATAACTGCTCGGAAATCGGGAAAATTAATTGGTTGTGCAAAAAGCAGGAAAAAACCAACGGAGTGGTAGAACAAGTCGTAGACGTGTGCAATGATGCTTTATCTAATCGGTAATTTAATTGTTTTTATTCCCAATTTAGGCCCAAGAATATTACATTAATATGCATCCAGACACGAACAAATTCGGGGTAAGTCATTAAACACTATAGTCATTCACCTTTGACATGTAATGATGATGAGGGAAATTACGTCTTCGTATTTAGTAGCATTTTGATTGTAAGATGATACCCAGCATTTAATTCACTCTTAATTTGTTTCATTTTTCCAGGTATACTTTCGCTGTTTCATCATCTACTTGCCGATCTTAATCGTTGGCAACTTCATAGTGGTTAGTTAGGCTCAATTCTTTACTTCATTGTCGTGAGCAAATTGCAGTGCGTGTCGTTTTTACAGCGTATTAACTAAAGTGTGAAGTAACTTGGTTTAAATACTTTGTTACAGCTCAACTTGTTCTTGGCTTTGTTGCTCAATAGCTTCAACACAGAAGAACTGAAAGCACAGAGAGACGTAAGGAATTGATTAGTACTTATATGATAACTACTTAAGTCAGTGTTTTCCCACTGGATATTATCTACATGCAAAATATGGACGTGACCACCATACATAAATAATCCGGTTTGTTGTCTCTTCCTTCCTTTTCTCATTTTTAATTTCTGGGTCAACAGAAAGAGTTGGAAGCAACTGGACGTGCAGACAACTTGAAGACTATTGGTGAGTTGGTTAAACATTTTAGTCATGATGTTT
>JAHZNH010000018.1:0-11171 GCA_027744355.1 Tyrannoseira gladiata
TACAACTCAATCTCGTGTTTCCACAAGGATTTTTTTTACTTCAACGGAGGCACGCTCCTCTGAAGATGTCACCATTCCTTTGGTGTCCAAATAAACTTGACGGAAACAGCGGTATCAGTTTAAAGCAGTACAGTGATGTTTTCGTATTTTCTTCCCAAGTCAGCTAAGGAATTTCATTTCATGCTATCACAAGCGATGAGGCTTGTGTTTTTATCTATTTCTAAAGGATGGGACATTGTATTTGTAGTGCATTTTCACGCAGACATGGTTAGTTTGCAGGAGATGCTGTACAAACAAACTCGCTGTTTTCATTACGGTTTCTGTTCTTTGGAGAGATAACTTGTTTATTTTTTGCTCCGTTTATTCCTTAGATTGTGTACCCTGCGCTTTGAATTGCGCTCAATCCTCCAGCTTCCCCATGTTTGGGGAAACTGAAATGCAAAGCAATATAGAAATGACAGAAAGTCCTAGGGAGTCCGCCTGATGGATGACAAACCATACCACAATCCTAATGCCAAGAGAATTATAGTAGTAGAATTTCTCTGTGGACAATATGTACGATGTATTGAACATAGAAACAAATTCTGTCATTCGAACGCAATCCAATTTAAATCGTAAAAAATATTCTTCATTGCTAGCGTAAACTTTCCCTTGAATGAAAGTGCTTGAAAAGAATGCATGCTTTGTACTTGTTTATGTACAGTATCATGTTGTCGACCGTTGCAGAATTTCAACTGAACCGTTTTACACGGTTCTAATACTAATACATACTAATGTTTCTAATGAACTTTTTGCATATGCGAGTTTTTTTTCATTTGTGGTAAGCTTCACTGTTATTGATTTTTTTGCATGCGGATTTCAACAACATATGAAGCTCAAAAGCGGGACGTTCCGCTCCAGCACCTTTGATCCAATTAAATGAGTACATTTTACTTCGATAAGCTTCAGCTTCTGATGCATTTTTCCAGTCGGCACATTCAAAATGAGCGGATCAGATTTAGATGATAGCATAAAGCACTTTCGCACAGAAACTTGTTTCTAGAGATTCAGAGTGAATGGCACTGCCGCATAGGCACAAATCCATACAAATCTGCAATAATAAGCCAAAAACCAGTGGGGTTTGTCTGGGGTAAACCGTTTTTTGCTACTCTTGGAATACTCCATTTCATAGAAAAGAGCACTTCCTCCTCCTAGCAGTCTCCTGCCATAGGAAGGCTCATCTATTTATATGGAACTTTTTCCTGCTATTTTTCACATCTAGCATTTTTTTCACCCGTATAAAAAAATAAAAGCATGACTTTGGCGCAAAGACAAACAACAAAAACTACATAACTGAGACGGAATGAAGACAAAATCAGCAAAAAAAAAACCAGCGCGCTCTTTTCTGTATTTCATTTTCCTGTTGTCAAGCACGAGTTTTTCAGCTTTCCTGTTTGTGTTGCAAAATGAAATGAATTGTTATGTTTTCTAACTAGTACAAAGAATTTCTGGGCGTCACTTCCAAATGTATTTGCCTCTCACTCGCTCAGTCAGTGAGGCATTCTCATCGTACCACGATCACAACGAACGATGTTTCTTATCGACTCTGATTCTCTTTGCGCTTACAATAAGAAGTAACTTGCAGTTTGAATCTACAGGCTTATTCCAAGAACGACTCCTTATTCTCATTATTACATTCATTGGCTCTAATGTATGTGCCTTTATTTCCGCTCCCTCCACCACTTTCCTACATGATAAGCTACTGCGTACTGTGTACATAATTTCAGCGAGTAAAAAAGTGAAGAATGCTGACGGAAGACGCTATTCTTTTGTCTACATTTTTTTGACATTGTATGAATAGCATCATACTAACCAAGAACTATCTTCTGGTAGCTTTTGCCTAGGCACAGATCGCCTTCTTTGCCATTTCATCGTCTATGCGTGCGTTATTCTGTAAAAACCAAACCAATGATGTTATGCAGATGATATGTGCTTAGTGAGCAATTTGAAAAAAAAGTTCTCCAAGTTGAGTCCGTCTTTAAAGGATGGCTGCGTTCTTATGATATTATTTTTCTCGGCTGGATGACTACTTATGTTTGACTTGCAATTGCTTTTCACTCGTACTTGCTCTAGTACTAAAAAGTAGTAGTTATCATAGTTGAGGGAGCAAAAAAAGATGCTGTAGTGTCTCTATCTTTCTTTTCCCCCTTTTCACTACGGAATTTTGTGTCGTTCTTTCGCTTGGCTTGGGTGAGCATTTAGTGATCCTTTAACTTTGGTGCAGTGGTTCATTCTCATTTTATCCCATTGTGAACGACCACACATTTACTTGACTAGTCAGAACTACTATACTGTACTCAAACCTAGTAAAAATAAGCATCCTCGTGAATAGGGAGAGATATTTTTATGGTAAAAGTTTAGTGATCATCTTGTTGGCGCAGATATTATGGCTATTATATTGGCAGTCCCTCCGCAACACGAGATTGCATTGGGTGCTTCTCCATCTCCTGCCATGCTGAATTTTCCCTGACTATGACTGCTCAAATCCACCACCAAATTTCGCAACGTAAAAGCACGCGACTATAATATTGCATGACATGGAAATACTTTCTTAAGATTTCGCTTCTTTCGTTTTTTTCCTTCCCTTGTTTTTCCTCTCAACTTTTTACTTCATATATCTGATCAACTGATTTTATTCTGGTGGTGGTTGTAGTTCGGAAATGATCTGCGAAAAGTGAGCTGTCGTGTCTTGGTTTGTGCGAGTCGTGGGGAAAACTACATCTGTCAAGAAAGATTATCACTAGTAGTAGTAGTAGTAGTACTAGTACTGCATGGCATAAAACAAGTTACTAGGAAAATGCTCAGCATCCACAATCACAATTCATAAAAATGTACCAAAAACAAATAAGAGACCTGGGTAGGTACGCCTGAGACAGGAATTTTCTTATCAGAGGATGGGAAAATAGATGTGTGTGATCATTTTATTTCTGCCTCACTTCCTTCCTACCGATCTGCCAAAAGTCACTCACTTCTAATCATTAGTCCGTACGGGATTCCTTTTTTTCTCCTTTGTATTATCTGTCTTTCTCATATCTCTTCCGCTGAGTTTTTCCTTTCGTACCTCTTGAGAAATCTCTGTAGATGGAGAAAGAACGCAACTAATTGTAACCCATACTTCTCGTCCCATGTTTTCCTCTTGATATACTCGAGAATGAGAAGGGGGTAAAAAAATTGCTATCGGAAGATGAGGCTCAAGTGAAGTATTTTTCTGCTTGCGGCACCAAACAAACCGAAAAAAGAACTGCTGCTTCGGGTGAGTTATTGCGTGATTATCAATTACTACAGTTGAGTGAAAAAAAAAATCGTGATCCTGTTCTAGGGTGGGTGATCAATCGATCCAAAGGAAGAATAGACAGTTTCTGCAATTAGTTCTGTTGCATATCTCCCTTGAAGACATCCGTGACAGAATTAAATCTAAGAAAGTACGCTAGTGGAGAAAAAGAAAACAAATAAGTTTCTTTCCATCCATGGGGGCGGGTGCAAAGTTCCGAGCTTCATGCCATTCAATATCTTAATCCTAAGGGAATCCCATCTGAAAAATTGAAGTGATGGCTTCTTTCCTATATAGTTTACATGCATCCCACACTTCAATTCGAGTCACTAGATTATGAAAAATTAAAGATTTTTTTTTTTCCATCACAACGTTCGTCGAACCCTGCAGAATGATGTATATGGATCTGTTGGAAATAATCTACTGAGCTCAATTTCAAGCATCAAGATTCCAATTCCACTTTATTGCGGCAGTGATCATCAAAGAAAGCATGGGATATTCTCTTCGGAGGCGCTCGGGCAATGTGGAACTCAGCTGCGTTTGTCGTGAGTGATTGTCCAGCTTAGCTAAAGAGAAAACTGACTTGTTTTTGTTGTTTCCTTTCTCCTCACTCTGCTACTCTGATTCTTGTTAGCTTTTATGTGTTCGTTCAGATATATCGTGTTCCACACCAAACAAAAAACTAAACGCTGAAGCAACGATCTTTGAAAATAGAAAGAAGCATGGGCGCTCAACGTTTTGAGGATTGACCTGTTGTGTATTATACTCGTAGTATTGGAGACGTTGTTGTTGTAACTCAAGAAAGACCGTTGACTACACACAAGACTTTTGCAAACGTGTAGCAGGTCAATCTTTCTCAAGTAGCTGTTTAGTTCACCAAGTTGAGTTGTTTGCAAATGAACGAATGTAACCGCATTAGTAGTACTCTTCAAGTCTGCTTCATTAATGTCTAGAATTCTTTGTGACTTGAATGAAGTACCAGGCGAGTAGACTTTTTGAAAAAAAAAGAAATCTTTTCTACTAAAAAACTAGTTACTTCTTTCTCTTTAATGTCTTTGTGAACTGTGATGGTGTAAGTTGAGGGTCTCATCATCATCATCTCGCTCACTTTTCAGCCAGTCAGGCCAAGTATCAAGGCGTGTTTCGTTAACAATCCACTCCAATCTAGTCCAGTCTGCTTATTCGCTGATTACACATTTTTTCTAAAATCTCGAATCACGAGGGAATTTCCTTCTTCTCCATAACCGAATAAATATTAAACTGGATTTATTATTGCTGGCTGGCAAAAATCGTTTTAAAAAAACTCTCGCAAGTTTAAAGAGAGGAAAAAGTGGTGCTTGGTGTTGGTTTTGAGGTTGTTCTTCTTGAAATAAAAGAAGCGTAAAAAGGGCCCATCACTACTTGCACTTCTCCTCCTCCGGCTCCACTTCCCCTTTTATGCATCAATCGCAATCGACTAGGGAATTTTTTCTTTTGATCTTCGAGGGAAAAGTAAACACGTTAAAATATTGCCTTTCAAAACACACTTTTCTCCCATAAATTCTACCATTCACAAAGGGCAAACATTGAGGCTTTATCGTAGAGCACGTTTTGTATATATATATGTGTACGTAGCACACATTTTTCCCTTACCTCAATTTTTTTACTATTCCTAAAAAAGACTCAGTAGTGTTGTTCTATTCCAGTGGAATTTCCATATAGATTGGAAGACATAATGTACATACATATAGCCATGTAGTAGTGTCCTAAGAGTTAATGGAGTGATATGTAGTACATCTTAACTAGATGTGGTCTCGTGAGACTGGCATCAAGATCGATTCGACTATCCATAGCTGCTGAGAAGTGTTCAAATTTTTCCTCGAGCGAAAATTGTATTTTTCCTGTGAAGAGAGTTCTCGTTCTCAGTCGACAAGATTACACTGCTATTAAAGTTTGCCGGATTGCCATCTTGCTTTGCCGACGACAGCGGCAGCGGCGATAAATACGGCATGGATGTTGAAGGCTCTGGAGGGGGTGGCCAGCAGTGTGCGACATGCGGTCAAACAAACGACAAAACTAAAAAGAAGAAAAAGGATGACATCCTTGACTTCCGTGATTATCCATTTTTTCTCTCTATGAAATTTTTTTTGCATGTAAAAGACACGACTGTGTTTGCTTGGCTAATATCATAATCTTCATCATAACGCTTGATACTAAAACAGCAAACCTTTCCTTTATATTTCTAGTTCGTACATTGTTAGAGGATACTAGTGGCTTGAGAGATCCGTCCATTGTAACATGATTAATGAATTGGATTGGACTGGACAAACTTTTTTCCGCACACATGAAACATGAGAGGGTGAATACCACACATCACATATCCGCGTGCTTCGTTATTGTCAAAGGCATGGAAAATGCGAAGAGGTTAGCATGCAAAAAAAGTCTTGTACCACGAAACAAGAAATCGATTTGGTTCGTTTGTCAATGAAAACTGAATGGTTGAAGGGGTGTACCGCGTGCCAACATGCAAATGGCTTCTCGTGTTGGCAGTGGTTTCACATAAAACTTGCATGTCCTGTTCCTTATGCTGCGAAAGAACGAAAGGTATGAAAAAGATTGGTGGCGAAATTGCTTTATGCTGAATGTGTCTGCGGTGGCGGTGGATGACCCGACCAGCGGACAAGTACTTTCTCCCAACTCATATGGGATTATTCTGAAATGCAATGAAATTTTTATGAGATGGGCAAACAGGGCAGACACTTTTATAGCAAGCAATGGCATCTAAAAGACCTTGTGGAAAGAAACTACGAAATCGTTTAAAAGGAAACGACCTCGAATAGACATACTTTAATTACGTGATTATTAGGCCAACAAGGGAAATAGTCAGACGCGATGCATGCTGAGGTGTAAACGTCCTCAATAACACGTTGGAACTTCATAATTATGGGATGGGAAGTTTACAAGCTTGCTTAATTAGCTCACATAAGTAAACCAGCTCTAAAATTATTGCTTAGAACACGAATAAATAAATATGTTAATATGAAGTCTAGGATAGTTAAGTATGTAGTTAATACGCAAAATTACTTACCCTGATACTTTCGCGTGAACGATACCTGATTGAACTAGGTATTCTCTGATGATGAATTATATTTTAAACGCTATTCTTTCCATTCATTTCAGTAATAACTCAGAAGGTAAATAAAAATCCTGGTTTATGTTTTTGTGGACAATTCGATGGAAAATGAGACAATGGAGATACTTTAGCGATGCCTATCAGTGCCGCTCGGGATAATAAATCTTAAGAAAGACGTCAAGTTCTAATGATAAGAAAAAAGGAATTGAGCTACTTTATTTACTTCCTTCTTGCGAGCAAAAAAATAACTCCACGCAACTTCATAAGAACTATTTATTCTGCGCTGCCCAACTAGAAAAAACACCAATACACCAATGTGGAAAAACAGGACTGTCGCAGAGTACTTTTGCTTGGAAGAAAACGAGAATTGCAAATACCTCCTTCCTGCAAACGCATTTATTAATAGAATGTATTTCATTAAACCGACATTTTGTGGACATGAAAACAAACGGTTATGGGGAATGCTGAATGAGTAACACATTAAGATCTAACAGTCTGTCAACTATCGAAATTAACATTAAATGTATCAATTCAAGCTTTCAATATACTTAAGTGAATGTATTCGCTTCTATCTATACGCATTGCGTAGTTTAATGCGTACATTGCTGTGATGCATACAAAGCAAACTAAATAAAGAATGAGCTATAAGCTTCGACCATAGAATTCCTCCGAAATGTATTTTTAATATCTCCCTGGGTAAACTCCTAAATTTTTTCTCTCATTGCAGCTGAACCCGAAGGATCTGGTTTAATCGAAATACTTGCAACCGTTGGCTCAATTGTTTTACTCGTCGTAACATTGCCAATTGCAATCTTCTTCTGTTTCAAGGTTTGTTATTATGACAAATTAAATACTTTTTAAAGTGGAAGGAACCGAACAATCCGCTTAAGACTCTCGGATCCTCAAAAATTGTATCATAGAAACTAACAATTTTTCAGCTGTAACTAACTAACTGGAACTTCCTGAAAAATGCAACTGAAAAATAGGGGGTTTCTATGATACCCTTTGAGCGTCCGTTAGGTTCTTTCCACTATAATGCGGCAGATGAAAGTTCCTAAAATGAAGCAAGTTTGTTGAATTCATTGTTGTTGAAATGTAATTTGAAGGCACTCTTTTCGTTTTTTAATGCAGCACTCACGCTCTTTCAAATCATGCACACTACATTCCAAATCTATAAATTAAAATATTTGATTGAGTCTATAATTTAATGACGATTCAAATGAAGAAAATTGCAGAAGTCTGCAGAACAAACATCACTACGAATATCTCGATCAATGAAATGGTTTTCGCTTTTAAGGGAATTCATCAAATCTATGATCAAACAAAAGAGTTCTACAGTCTCATTTGATGTTATTGAGTTGTTATGTTACTTCCTTTTAGTTTTCCTTAGCACGCTAATTTTCTCTGTGTGAGTGAATCCATGTATAACATACATTGTACGTGTTTACTGTGTCCTCCTGTTACGTCAATTACTTAATCGGTCACGAAACGGTACTGACTACAAAAACACGAAAAGAGAATAAGTTAGGGCATATTGCACAATATATAGTCCATATCAAATAATTTAAGTTGGCGCTACGAGGAAGAGCAAGTAGCATGCGTCAACTTGTAAATAAATATCTGCGGTTAGTTCATAATCTGATGATAAAATATGTAAAAAAGAGAAAATCTTCATTCATATCTATCAATATAGAAAGTTCTTTATAAAAAAATTAATTCTTAACAGGATTTTTATTGGGTTTAGAGAAAGACAATAACAAAGTTATCCGCGGAGCGACGAAAGTTTTTCGCAACTTCACAACTTACAAATTTATCATTGTAAAAAACTTGAGCAAATGCTGTAAGCTAAAATACATTTTATAAGTTACGTCGACATTGAATAGGTGTGAGCATGAAATGCACTATATTTAGCGGTAAATAAATAAATGCACCAGCACATTGCTTCTTTGTCGAAGCCTGCTACTTTGTGCGCTTCATTAAGCATTTGCTTTCTCCCCGTATTTCGGCAACTTGATGTAATTTTGTAAGCTATGGTAAGTTACGTAGGGTAGGTATATATTATAGCCAAGTTAAATAGTTTTATTTAAAAAGTTGATTGGTATTTTACCGCACCGAACCCCCATCATCTGGGTGGAAAATTCATCGCACTGAATGTTGCACAGCACCAAACCTATGCACGCTTTCAACGAACTCGACTTTAATAAGACAATAATTTTTAAAATAAAGGTGATGTTAAAAAAATTAATTGGCATAACAATAATAATTTTAAACAGATCAAAATCAATGTTTCATTAAAATCTTTGGCACGGTGTGTTCTCAAAACTAAGTTAAAGGTAATTTAATAATTTTAAAAGAGTTAAGCTGACATTTTAATCTATCTAATCAAATAAATGTTTGACACTGTTTGTTCTCTCGTAATTTCTGAGAGTCAAGAAAGTGGAAGATGGTTGAATCCCATTTAAAAAAATGTGATAAAGAGCTAATGCAATCATCACAACTTACAAAACTACTTACTAGCATCAATAACTCTGTTCCTTCGAAGTTGCGAAAAACACTGCGAACATTAATCTTAATCATTGCTGGTGAGGTGCGGAAAGAGAGCCAGAAAATCTAAAGAAAAATCAGAGTGTGGAAAAGGTAGCCCACATGAAATTATTCTCCATTCGTATTTATTTACCCCCAAGAAAGTCTCGACAGTTGAAAAGAACTTATTTATTTTAAACCAACGACTCAGCTACATATTATGCATTTATATCACTCACATCGACATTTGCAGTTTAAAAGTTTCAAGAAGGGAACAAAAAATGCGCATCTAAGTACAAATGGATGAAAGCGAGAGTTTTTCATCACAAGATTGTTGAAGCAGGGAGGAGAGGCTTGCAAGTATTAGTAAATAGGGTTGTCGCATGTCAATCAACGACAAGTTGGCAACGAAATCATGTAAAAAAAATCCTTCCAACTCGCATTTTATTTTGAGTTAAACCTCTGGCGAAATCGACTGTGAGTTCAAATGACTCCGAAATTAGTTTTCATCTGTGGTGAGGATCTCTTGACAGTCACACTATTGACACACTTTAAAAAACAAAAATAGGTTTCAGTTGTAATTGAAAAATTATCGGTATTCATATTTTTAAAAAGCATATCCACATGCATACTTTTATTACGGTTGTCTGTTTGGTTTTTATACGTTGACTTATTTTTATCCTTTAAGGCACCTTAAAATTTGCATTTCTTTAATTATAGTCATCAGCATGCGTTGTTCATTAGTTGAAAATCCTCTTGAGGGAAATCATATTTTATCCTTCTTTCTATCTATATGTATACTTGATTATTGTTAGAATTAGTGGATGTGAGATGAATGCAGTTGCTGTTGGTTGGAAACTGGAATCCTTAAAAGTAGTCAATAGCCCTGCCTGAACAAATGAAGTACATACAAGTATTTCGTATATAAATACTTTCATTCAGTCACCTTTCCTGAAGCCGCTCGCAATTCAATTGATTGAATTTTTTTTATTCAATAAATACATCCTCCACAGTTTCTTATTCGTGCTTTAAGTCATTTAAGAGAATGAGAAAATGTAGGTTCTGTAGAAAATGCAAAAGGTTGTAGGATACTCGCGTTGAAACAATGACCAGAATGAATAGTTTCCTCATTTTTTCTTATCCTGGCTTACCCCCACCCTTTATACATATAGAATGAGCGTTGGGGCGGGAGTTCCTCTAGCACAAGCGGCGGTTTGGCTCAGGTATGATCAATTAAATTAGCTTAAACAAAACAACTTGACACTTGTCTTTCCCTTTATCATGCATCATACATGTCATAATAATAATGTTGGATTTCCCAAACGGCACTCGTGCCGTGACGACAAAAAAAAGTTAATGGATTCCCATCCCGTCTTTTCCCTCCCACCTCATTGGACTGAAAACGAGATTCAGTAGCGGAGAATAAAAGATGAGCGATGTGGTTCTCCTAAGGACGAGTTTACCAAGAAGACTAATGAGTTGCTGGCATGCCACACACCATATCAAATTAACTTGTGCATTGTTAAAAAATTAGGAACATGTTATGCCTTGTTCAACTAACAGCAATGACTTTTTTTAGAAAATAATGGAATGAAAACGAACTATATGTATGTACCTACCTACCTATCTTCTCATCTTGTTGTTGTTGTTGAAATTAAACGAAATTTTTACTTCAGGAAAAACTCTTCATGCATTCTCGTCAATGAACGTTTTTTTTGATAATAGCTCAACAAACTGCATTAAAAACTTGGGTCGAATGCGTTGATGCACACACCTTAGTGTTCTCCACCGTGTAGGCCGCAGACTTGGAGAATGAATGAGTTGAAGCATTGTAGAGAATGAACTCTCTTTAACATTCTGGTTCTATGGAACGTGTTTGCAACTGCAAAAAAATGCATGAATGAATTCTTTCTCACTAATTCATCGTTTCAAATTACATACTCGGTACGAGATTTTCCGTGCGGAGTTTCTCCAAAGTGTTTTATAATAATTTGTATACGTTTTCATTGTATCAGTTTTTATTCCCCGTGATGTATTTTATTTTTTTCAAGTTTGGATTTGTAGGTCCCTTCTTTCTGTGATTTTGAATACCGAACAAAATTAAATATGATGAAGAAGCTACAAAGAAAAGAGACAAAATTATAACCAATCTTATGGAAACAAAGCGAACATTGAAAACGAGGAAAAATTTAAAGTTGAAGAAGAAGTTGAAGTTTTTTTTTCATG
>JAHZNH010000019.1:0-10027 GCA_027744355.1 Tyrannoseira gladiata
AACTACGATGCACGCCATGCGATCTCATAAAATATGTTTTTTCTCCTAGTTCCATCAACATAGATTATCTGTCTTAATTCCACTGCGATCCTCTCCAATCATCCCTCGATCCGCCACAGATTTTTTTCTTCGTGAAGCAAAAGAGCGAATAGGAAAGTAAAATGGTGGTGAGTGGTGAGATGTGCAAGGGATTCATGCTGGACTTTTTACTCACTCACTCCTGGCCAAATCAAAACAATGAGAAAGGAAGGGAAAATTAGGAAAGTGAAGAATAGCCGGATACAACTCTGCCAGCCAATTTTTTTAGGAAAAAAGAGAGATTCGCCAAAAAAAATACTATATGATATCCTCTCACACTGCGCCTTTTTCGATGATCATAAAGCTCAAGTCCTTTCCCAAGGATGATGATATGATGATGGTGATGATCAAATCCTCTTACCAACTTCTTTTAGCCTTCATGTCAGCATCAACTTTGCTTCAAGAATGAGAAGTAGTAGGAGCAGCAGCAAGGAAATACATAATCTCAATAACGCATTCATTTCTCTCCAGACATCCATCTATTTTTAGAGCATTGCTGCTACACCATGCTTCCGTAATAACGTCGCGTCGTTGTCTACGGATTTCGCGGATTCTGGTAGGTACGCACTAACCGCCAATTCTAGGTTACCTATTATCTCAATACTTCTCGACTCGAATGAAGAAGGAAGCATAGTAGCACCAATGCTTTTATACTAGGGAACAATTTTAGTCTTGGAAAGCAGGGGGCAATAAAAGCAAGTGCTAACAATGATACTTTATTCCTGAATAAGGAAGGACAACTTGAGTACTATTCGAGAGAGTGAGTACATGCTTATTCATGTGGTCATCTATGATAGTTTACTTCCTCCTCCAGACTAATCCCCACAAATCACTTTATCCTAGAGGCGAAAGTAAACCGATGGAGAAAGTGAGCTTCTTTTGTTTCCTGAAAAACTTGTGCGATATTGCAAAGTACCAACACCAACAATCGGTGAGGTTGTTATGTGATGTGAGCAATTCTCTATTTTTTTTCTCTTGGAGCACGTTCAACCAGTGACTGAAAGAATGAATGAGTGGAGTGGAGTCGGAAGGGGTTGTGGTCTGGTTGGAGAAAAGGGTAGCCACATAGTCGGAGTAAGAGCTCTCTTGCACTTGGCGTTTTACTTATTCCCCCTTCAATTCCACACCGACACAAATCCAAAACATTCTTGGAAGAGTGGATGCCTCCACGTATGTATGTATGTAATTCCTCTGGTGTGTGTGTAAAGTTTAAATAAATACGAGGTTATATACATAGGTTTTAAAAGAAATTTTTCTGCCATGTGTAGAAATATTGAAATTTATACAGTTTTTAGCTAGGCCATTCCGTATGGGCAGCGGTGTTGGCGGAGGTAAGTTATGTATCTGTGCATGTTCTGGGATTTTGTATTCCCCTGGTTAAGGCTTCAAGTGAACGTGAGATCACGTCACTGTACACTTCGATTTGTTGGGTGTTGAGCTGAATTAATTTGAAGGGATGCGGCGAGCAGGAGGAAAACTAGTGAAGCCAAGAAAAGTGTATCAAAAAAAAAACCAGATGAATACTTATGCCAACCAAAAAAACCAACAGACATTGTTCGAGGATGCAAACGCTCTATTGTGAGAATACATAGTGGAGTGGTGTGGGGAGTTGAGTGGAATGCCAAGAATTTTCCCTCTCTCGGAGGATATAATCTGAGAGAGTCCTTGTGTATTGTTATAATAATGCATAATTCATCCCTATAAGTGTTATGCATTCGACGACCATGTTTTTTTAGCCAGTCCATACATTACCTCATGCACAACATCGCACCACCATACCAATACCAGCCAGGCCGTGCCACTCTTACTACACCACACGTTCGCGAATAGGAGTGCGAATAGAGTTTTTTTCCATTTAAACGGGAGCAATATGCAAATTCATATTGACGCTGGTGAGGCTCCAAAAGTATGGGGAGTATTTACGGAAAGGGGTTGTAGGTTCCCTTTGACGTAATTACTACATCAAGAAAACAAATGCCTCTTTTATCTGGATTTAGAGTGATAGTTTATGAAGATACGGCGGCTGGAATTTGTTCAAGTGAAACATGATTCCTTTGCTTTTTGCGGTGCTTGTGTGAGGAAATTCTCCCAAAAAACCTTGTCAACCTTTGTGTTTCAAGAAATCCTTAATCGTTTTGTAGGCCCGTGTTTTCTAGTTCACAGTTCACATTTACATGTTGACCCACTTAAGGTGGAGAAAGATCAAGGGAGAGGGGGAATGACAAAGGGGGACAATGTTTGAAGTGGATGGAGCAGATGCGAGATTGTATAAATAGTGTAGATAGTCGAAGCAGGATGCATAAAGATATCTCGTTCGGAAAAAAATGGGCCAAGATCGAGGTTGAAACTCACAAATATTTCATTCCAATATGCACTTACACTCAATGGAAATGAGACTCGACGCGATAAAATCAAGCTTCCAGAGAGAGTAAATGTTTCCTGTTTATGTGATCAAGAGCAATAAAAATAGATGCGGAGAAAGTATTCATTTTTTCTATGGAATTCCCTACCGCAGAATAGAGTCACATTTTAACACGCTAATGCCACTGAAATTCAAGTGCTCCTTTGATATCTTCATTTCAGACCAATTTGTCCTGAAATAGCGACAGGATTATTACTGTGTTGGGGAATTGCATAAAATATCGTTTTGAACATTGAACTAGTCATAGGATATGTCATCAACAGGGGACTAAGTAAATGATTCAGTTAAGTAAGTATTTTGGTGGAAGGTCAATAACTTAATCAGAAACTAAGGATTATATTTTTCAAAGGAGCTTTATTGCGTTCTTTAGAGCAGCCGCGTAGTAATTTAGATTACTTTCAATAAAGCCTTAATATTGTGCACGGGTACTACCTACTTACTTACTTTGCCCTGCAGCAACATTTTACCAGAATAACTTCATTTTATTTTATTTATGAATAAGTTCATGTCTGCCTCGTGGTCAGTGTTTTGGCTTCGACTCTGGGATTTTTGCGCGTGATTTTTTTATTTTAAATCGAGGAAAATTCAATGCTCTTTTTAACGCAAAAGAACAATAATTGATGAAGTAAAAAGTTTGAGTACATTATTTATAGACTAGCGAAAGTGTGCTGCCCCTACTCGCGATGCATGCACTTATATTTTTGGGGCATTTTTTTTGTAAAGTGTTCTCTTGTACACCAATGGCTATATTATGTGAAAGTGTAGACGGAGATTAATTGGGGTCTTTGTTTTCCTTCAACTTTAATTGCGTCATTTGGCATCAACGCTGACTCCATATATTACCCACACCACTTTTCCTTCCTTCGGGCTGTTTGTTAAGTTCAAGGAAACTGAAACTTTAGTAGTTCAGTCACTACAGGAGAGAAACAAGAGGGGTACAGTAATGTAGCATTATGCCTGTCGGATACTAAAGTGTTCTTTCACTCTTGGGTCTTGGTTGATAGGTACGGGTTAAGAACCTTCGGAGGGGAACAAAGTGGTGAAGGTTTCCTCTTTGCGTGGACCTCCCTATTATTCTTTTCACTCTTATTTTTTCCGTCTTCCGTTTCGTATAAAAGTCTGGTTTCGTTCCTTTCGGGGCATGGAGTAAGTGAGTGAGTGAGAAGATAAGACGCGAAGGGGAAAAGGTCAAGAGAAGAAAAAAGAGAGGTGTCTATTGCCTTGTCTCCACTTCCACAGTAGGGAGCACATTATTTTCAGCTCACTTTCCCAATCTCTCTGTCACGCTTCTTCAATAAGACTCTTGTTTCTCTTCTCCTCGCTCTTTCCTCCTTTCAAGGATACCATTAGTATGTACAACTGTCACTGACCGAAATCAGAAACTCACATGGGGAGGAAGGAAGTGATACTCCATTCTCCTCCATACGAAATAAGTAACCATCCACATTCCCCACGAAATACACACATACATCTGTCTTCGAGGCAGTAAACGAAAGAAAACTGAATCACACTTTCCTGACTGAGGAGGGCCATGATGATAATAGTGCTTATAAGAATGTAATGTAAAAGGCCGCCTGAATTAAAAATAAGGAAAGGGAAACTGGGGAAAAAAGCTACAGCGGCTGGCTGACTGCCTCTTGCCATTTCCATGCAACATTAGTCTTTTTAAAGTAGGGACAGGGAGGAAAAATCGCTCCCTTATTGAATACACGTAGCAGCAAAGTCCGGGAAGGAGAAGAACTTGGGAATAAAAGGGCTTTTCTAAATTAAATTTCTGTGAGTGTTTTAAGACTCTTGGTGTGTATCCTTTGTCTGCGAATGGTGAGTGTCTGGAGAGCCTGCAATCCTGTAGTGGCTTTGAGACATTCTGGAGTGAAATGCGTGTACACAGTATTAGAGGAGTGAGTGTTTCATGAATTCGTCCGTGCACGTATCACCAGAGCCTCTACGGATGTAGTATATGTAGCATGAACACATAGATAAGTACTATAAACTATGAAATAAAAAACGTATGAACCTTAAATTATACATTTAGCGTGGTGTCGGCGGCGGAGGTCGATGTATCCTTTGTCTGCGAATGGTGAGTGTCTGGAGAGCCTGCAATCCTGTAGTGGCTTTGAGACATTCTGGAGTGAAATGCGTGTACACAGTATTGGAGAAGTGAGTGTTTCATGAATTCGATCGTGCACGTAGCACCAGAGCATCTACGGATGTAGTATATGTAGCATGAACATATAGATAAGTACTATAAACTATGAAATAAAAAACGTATGAACCTTAAATTATACATTTAGCGTGGTGTCGGCGGCGGAGGTCGTTGTTATGTTGTTGTTATTTCTCACTTTTCTTTGATACCACGGCTGGGAGAGAGAGAGAAATGAGCTTGTTCTGTTCCTTTCTATTTTTCCTTTCCTCAAGGAGTGAAAACTGCCATCAAGTTAAAGGGGAATTATTTCTTGCTTGGTGTGATGTCAGAACCTCAGGGACCTTTTAAATATTTCCTTTTGGAATTCTAGAAACACTGTCGTATACATTATTTTCTCCGTTGATAGCAATCAAACTGGTGTCTCAGCGAAGTCAAAGTGGAAGTCAACCACAAATGACCACACTCATTCAAACTGGTTTCCCCTTTCGTCTCAGGGTGAGAAATAAGTCTTTCCGCTCACTCACGCTTTGGTCAATGAAAAACCTCAGGAAAAATAATAAGCCCACACAGCACTTGCTCCGAGCTTCTACTTAAGTGGTGGAAGAGCTGCATGGGGGCTTTTTAGAAAATGGCAAAAATAATTTATTAAACGTTACATGCGCTTTCCAGAGAACGTGGTGACTAAAAAAGGGTGAGGTGAGGTGTTTAGTAGGTGTCGTGAGAATACTTGGAGTTAGAAGCTACCGGGAAAACAATAAATTGGCTTTTGGGGTGTCGCCGTGTGAAGGATATAGATGCGGGATTTGAGAAACCCCAATATTGTCACCGGGGCTTTATTATTTCACCTTTTTAATACTAAGATCGAAAGCCCGGCTAACTTACTAAAACAGGCCTGGCACTGGCACGAGGCAGCCCTACAAATGATTCAAATGTTTTCACATTAACATGTAAGTAAGTATTCAGCAGCAGGTTTACAACTTAAGCCCTCAATAAATGATAGTATTCATTCCTACGACTTGTGGTAAATAGATGCTCGAATTCTCATCTTTTTTCTAGATCTTTTCTTTTTGCAGTGAACATGGGCTTAAGGCTTATCAGACCTGAAAAAAGGAAAAGCAAGAAAAAAGGTTATTTTGACAACTCCTGATTTGATTTGTTGTCTTTGGAGCACCAGACCGACCGGCGTTTTTAATCCACTGGGCATTTCTGGTTGAAGGAGGAGGCACGAGCCGACTTGGGTTGGGTTGGAATCCTTCGATGAAAACAGGAAGCCTGATGAAACTACCACTCTTCATGAAAGTGCGATTCTGGTTCTCCGGCACCGTTCACGAGTCCTAAAGATGAATGGTGGCAGGGAGAAGTTGTAAACTTGAAAATTGAATAGAAACATTGGTTGAGAAGACTCGGTCGGTGTTTTCTCTGGGAAGGGGGAAGAGACAAGAGTCTTCTTGACAAGTAAAATGTAATGAAAACAAATGGGTTATTACACGGGATCTTCGAGTTAAAAAGAAGAATTATATTTGATTATACAAGAGAGTTCTGGGAGACGCACACACAAGCACCATAAAAGAAAGTTAGTTTTACTCTGAGTCTGCAAATGCTTCAAGTTTTTTTTGTCCCCTGCTCCCCTCGCATTGTTTTTTTTCGGGGGAAGAAAAACTTTGTGCATTCAACCCTGCTCTCTTCTTTCTTCTCTGGTACATTTCCTTGTTTCTGATCCGAAAAAAGAAGAATTTTTCCATTGTTATCACGATCAGAGAAGGTTGCAACAATTTGAACGTGAATAGAAGCAACTGGGCGGGCCAATTGTGGTGAATACAAATGCCACAATGCTTCTCGGGTAAGTAATTTCTTTATGGGAATATGCAGTTCCTTAATACACTTTCTTGCTGAAAAAAAGACAACGACATGAGCGGAAAGGAAATCTATGAAAGTATTTGGATACGTAGTTAAACCACTTTCAAAAGGTTTCGTTCGCCAAACAAAGGTATCCGAAAAAAGAATGCTTTCGCGTTATCTTCAGATCGCATCTTGAAAACCATATTGTTACATTAAGATAATGCATGGAGAACGCAGGAAAGCGTTATCTTCCGCTAGACGTGCTGAATAGAAGAGGGTGCATTTTTAACAACTTCCAAATCAGATGAAATACTGCTTTTCACTTAGTTAACCACGCCATTTCCCATATGGAGTTGGGAACGAGCGATAAAAAAAGTGCGGCACGTAGAAAGTAACGGTTTTCCAGTGCGCATTCCAATATTATATGCAACCCCATAAAAATATATTCACCTCACATTGAAGAACCCCCTACTTTAACTTTGGGCGTGGTATTGCATTTCTGCATCCCAGGAAATGGACGATAAATCAAATGCACTTTGGGATGGCTTCGTGGGAGCGTGCAAAGCTTTTTCTTCATCAATTAGCCCTTATTGAATGCTAAATGGATGCCTTCGAATTCCATCCGGGTGGATACAGGAAAGAGAAAATGAACATTAAGCAAGGAAAGTGAACACTGGAGTCACAGCAGCATGTAAACTTTACTTGATCTTCAGGTACATACATTACACTATGACATTATACATAGCCCCATTTATTATTCTTTCCCAGATTGCTCCTGTAAATGTGCTCTGCCTTTAAAACTCATAAAAACTACAAAAATACTAAATGCAAGTCTTGCTTTAGAGAAGTAAGTCCTGAGCAGTCCATTGTCTAGAGTGGATAAAAGTTGAATAATAATGATTAACTGCACTACATTCATTAATGAATGCAAAACAGAGCAGAAATAGGAGTTGTAGTTGTTAGTTTGTTAGTCACGAAGTTGATAGCCACATAAATATAAAGAGACGGACAAATTACAAGAGGACATATTAATTTTTCCATATGACCTAAGCTACTCGTATACTTACCCTGTTTTCTCTGATTTTAAATTGGTATGTTCATACCACACATAATTGTAACAAATGAAGCTCATTACTTTTGTGCATTACATGTTCTTACAAGTTCTTGCAAGGTCGGATTAGGGTGTTCATTTGAATTTTTTTGGAAATACTTTGTACACTATTATGATCTACTGGCAAAAAGTTGGCTACTCCAGGACCGTAGTTTAAAGACCACCTTGGTCACTACACTTAATCATAAATGGCTAATTTAGTCGAGAAAAACAAGACTTTATATAAACTACTTCGTTGTAATTAGGACAGCAGCGAGTAGGCTCAAACAATGCTTTGATTAGCGCTACTATCGCTTTCATTCTGAGAGTCGCCCATCAGAGGAGCCTTGCCGTTAATTAAGTCATTCTCAATGGATGGTCTTGGCTTATTATCCATGGCTTTCAGTTCTTTCTGGCTATACTTCTCCACAAACACGACTGCATACAAATCCCCAAGAAGGTTGTTCGTAGTGCGGACTCGATCACTGCAAAAAATAAATAAATGATGATTAATGAAAATATGCATCTCGAGTTTAATGTGCAAATATTCTGACAACTTATAACTGCCCATTTTCCATTATTTTCAATTAAATTGATTTGTCGGCCCTTACACAAGCCAGTCGACAGCAAAGAGAAGACCGATATCATGAGTAGGCACTTGGATCGCATTCAATACGATGAACATCAAGGCCAAAGCAGCACTTGGTACTGACGCTGATGCGACACTGACAGCAGTTGACGTTATCCTGCAATGAGACGGAGCATTAATGGAGAAATATATTAGGTACATGGGGGTTCTGAGAAAGTGTCGGAGAAAGTTGAAGGAGAAGAATAATGAAGGAGACACTTACGCCACCGTGCACAACTTTCCCAAACCAAGCGCACCCATTCCATTCATCTGAGCAACGAAAATAGAGGCGACCGCAACGAATAAGGCCGTTCCTGTATGAAACATTGAGCAATAATTTGATCAATTACAACATAAATTATTCATCAGACCACCACCGAAGCGAATTCACCGTATTCAAGAAGCGAATGAACTGCCAATGGGTTAAGTTGAATTCATGAAAAGGTCGAATGGAAAGTCATATAATTGGTTACTCACCATCCTTATTAACGGTGGCTCCAATAGGGAGTACAAAGTGCGAAACACGGGAATCCACTTTTAAGCTTTCCATACATTTGAAAGAGACGGGCAAGGCGACAGCTCTATAAAAACCAGGAGGATAATAATGGTTAGTGGTTATTTTACGCCGCGATGAAAATTGCATTACCATTCGATAACCGCTGCGTTACTTTTCTACTATACATCCTATACACTTTTTCCATATTCCACGTAACTGAAATACTAGAATCATTTATTCATGTCTACAACTCACGTTGAAGCTGTGGAGAAGGCAGTCACCGTGGCTGGCAGCACTTTCCAATAAAACCGAAATGGATTTTTGCGCGTGATGGCGAAATAGATTAGCTGCAGAATCACTAGCTGATAAATGAGAATGCCCACCGTGACCTAAGAAATAGGACCATTGACGTTTCTGCAATTACAATCTTCACATTAAAGAAAATGGCGAAGGAAGAAGAAAGTGCTCTGGGCTCTTACCGTCAAAACGAAAAGTCCAAGTTGTGCAACAACGACTCCAATATCACTCACACTTAATATTTTACTGCAGATGAGGCTCGCAACACCCACTGGTGTCACCCTGAAAAAAAGTAAATGAACCTATGAATAGTAATGCATCAAAATTGGATTACGCTCGCAAAAAGTGCATAATAATTTAATCATCATAATCATTCATTCTCCGAGGGAAGAAGTCGTTCA
Organism: Tyrannoseira gladiata; assembly: GCA_027744355.1. Taxonomy (NCBI): domain Eukaryota; kingdom Metazoa; phylum Arthropoda; class Collembola; order Entomobryomorpha; family Entomobryidae; genus Tyrannoseira; species Tyrannoseira gladiata. Next base: position 9,398 of record JAHZNH010000019.1, read on the forward strand.
AAAGTTGAGAGTGGTAATAAGCAATAATTATTTTCTCATTTGTCCTCGACCTGACTCTAAGTATTTAAGTGAGGGATCCAGAGCAATAGACCAAATATCTTCACCACACCTCAAGTATTTACCCCACTTGGATGGGATCCATAACATTGTATTGTTCGTGTGAAAGAAATGTTGGACGCGAGAGAAAATGCATATTGCTATACATCTAATACTACTGACATTTGAAAATTGCATAATAAATCTGATGTAGATGACATGCATACCACATGACGCCGCGAACAATAGTCATGATCACATCGTCAATCACCCGGAAGCCATCTATAAAGAAATATAGAACAGAAATTCATCCACGTGCTAAAAGATATATGGGGGGGTTGTATTTTTATGTTCTGGATTTTTTGGTCCATTTTTGTTGTTGTAGTTCAGTGAAAACAAAGTAAATAAGCAGTAGTAATCATAGCCAAAAAATCAATCGAAATACCTACTAACAACACCACACTCACAAAAATCACTCATACCTATCACTCCTTTGGCACGTTCTCCCATCGTCCCCAAAACGGTTCCGAACAAAAGCGCAAACGTGATAATTCCCAATGTGTTGGTTCCATCCCTGAAACGGTATTATGTTAC
>JAHZNH010000020.1:0-11904 GCA_027744355.1 Tyrannoseira gladiata
AATAAAATCATTCCTTAACGGGTGGATGGCATAAGGAATTGCTGAAAGGTTTCTTCCCATCTCTCTCATTTTTTATCTCTGCGGGGAGAAATATGTGTCGAAGTCGAAAGTCGCGGGGAGAAAAGGAATATTATATTTTTTGATCCTGTTTTCCAACCGATTCACCCAGGAAGCTCCAAAAAATATCCCCGCTTTCTATGCTTCCGTTGTACTAGAAATGTGGGTTCAACTACGGCAAAGCGACGATGATCAAGGGTACCTTAACCCAAATAAAAATACTTACTGCGTAGTAAGTTGTTAGAGTTGGTCGTTATTAGCGACCAATTCGTTGTTATGTAGGGTTTTCCTTTTCCCCATTTTCTTGGATTTCCTTTTCGGATTGTTGCATCACTTTCTCTTACAGGAATATTAGGGCCTAGGAGGGGAACTCCTATCCTATCCTATTTTTGCTCATGAATGAATAATGACAAACCTGATGCTTCCTTTCCCTCACGCTGCGACGCCTCCGCGGTATAGACAACCTACATATGTATCTTTTGCTCTTCCCACAGATTCCATTCCGGGAAGAGATCAGAGGTCACGGGGAGAGGATTCTAAGGCTGGCGAACGACTGAACCATGACTGAAAAATGCCTCTGGGACTATTATGAATGCAGGAGGTTCCAGTTTTTCCTGGAAAATCAAATGGGACGTGGGATGGTAATACCATACCTAATCAATTAGATTGCCCCAAATCCTTTGAATTAAATAGAATGAGAGTAAAATACGTCGCTCTCTTCAATATTTCCTTCCTTTTTTGACTCCCACGTTGAAAAAATGAAGAAAAAAAATGCCAATGGGATGAAATGGATTCAATGCCGTGACTACTATCTGATGGAAGTCTTACGAAACCAGAAAGAATTTCAAAGGCGTATACATTACACCCAAACACTACACTTCCCTTCTTCATTCCACATTTTCGTAACTTCCTGAACTGTTTTGAAACGTCCCATCCGAGTGGGTGGGAGGAGTAGATTTTCACGGAATAAAATCGCTATTCATTAAAGTACCTCATGTTCCCCCCGAAAAGTTTCGTAGTTTTCGCGGTGAAGCCCCACATGTTCATGCGGACTTTTTTCGGGGAAATGCCTAATGATGATGATGATGTCGCTTTCTTGGAGGTAAACTTTTCTTCAAGGGAGAAATTCTCGGTGAATGTCCAGAATAAGAGTGACCTTTTTCCAGCCGAGTCCAAGCACTTACTTACTATTACTACTTGAGTCTCACGGATGATATTTTTTGCTTGGGAGTAAGGTAAGATCCCCGTGAAGTGAAACTCGTTTTTTTCCACCTTATTATTCCCACAATCGAAGGAATCACGTCATCCCCATAAAGTCAGAGGATTTCTGGCCCAAGCTTCTCTGCTAGCGGTGAAGCCCCACATGTTCATAGGGACTTTTTTCGGGGAAATGCCTAATGATGATGATGATGTCGCTTTCTTGGAGGTAAACTTTTCTTCAAGGGAGAAATTCTCGCTGAATGTCCAGAATAAGAGTGACCTTTTTCCAGTCGAGTCCAAGCACTTACTTACTATTACTACTTGAGTCTCACGGATAATATTTTTTTCCTGGGAGTGAGGTAAACCCCTCGCGAAGTAAAACTCCTTTTTTTCCACCTTATTATTCCCACAATCGAAGGAATCACGTCATCCCCATAAAGTCAGAGGATTTCTGGCCCAAGCTTCTCTGCTTTTATAACCCAATTCAATTCGCGTAAGTGAGTTTGGCAATCCACCTCGACCCTCTCGAATTCGAATTTTCCCCTGGAGTCACCAGTCACCATCGTATCGTACCGGAATCGGGATATTTGTCAAAGTCATACAAGGGTAGTAGTGGTAGTGGTGAGTGGTGACAATACTTACTCACGAAGGATCGGATGGAGTGTGGTGCCTTGGGCACCGCGGAAAAAAATCCACCAGAAGAAGTGGAAGGTATTATCACATCACATCACGTCACATCTTCATCTTCCTCCCACCAAAGAAATCAAACCGCTCATCCCCGCCAGCCAGGGGGAGAATGTACCTATGTATGTAGTGGTATAAAACCAACCACGCACTCATTTTCACGTCCTCCTCATCCACCCACCATTGACTTCTTCCCTGATCATTGGCTCCAGTCCCCGGGAAAAAATATATCTATGTTATGTATGGATGGTTTGTTTGCATAAGAATAGGAAACTGGAGCCGCGATCCGATGATGGTGTGAGTTGGTGTCGGTAAACCGCGGAAAAGATCAAACCACGATAGTGTTTTCTTTCTTCTGGGGGAAAGGATGGTGATGGTGGTGAAGGCAATAACGCCACTTATTCCACACGTCTTCCTCAACTAATAACAAAATCGTCAAATTGTCGTCATCTTAGATCATCGCACCAAGCCATGCACACACGACACACATGCTAAATATGCCCCAGGCCCCGTTGATGCTTTCCCTTTCCAGACTACCATACCCAACACCTTATTATCATGCATGGAGGCAGAGAGGAAGGGAGAGCTGAAGCGAAACCACTTTTACTTCCACAAAAAAAAATCCTTCTTTGGCGACGGACACGAACGGTGGAGGTGCTAGTGGTGATGGTGTTGATGATGATGATGGTGATGATGGGAGCGATGATAATAATGATAGTTATGCGATCATTGCCTCTCTCCTTCAAGTCCTCCCCTCGAGATGGGGAAATTCATAAAGGAAGTTATTCCCTGCAAACTCACTTTCTTCAGATCTCGAAAAATACGCAAAATACTTGACAATTTTCCCAGAGAAGAAGTTCTTATCTCCAATTTCCTCCAGAATGTATCGCTTCTCCCCTCCCCGCCTAATGAATATGCAATTAGGCTTAGGCAAACAGGAAAGGTGTCAATAACTTCAAGAAACGATTTTTCCTTCTCTGGGCACTTTTCCCCCACNGCAAAATACTTGACAATTTTCCCAGAGAAGAAGTTCTTATCTCCAATTTCCTCCAGAATGTATCGCTTCTCCCCTCCCCGCCTAATGAATATGCAATTAGGCTTAGGCAAACAGGAAAGGTGTCAATAACTTCAAGAAACGATTTTTCCTTCTCTGGGCACTTTTCCCCCACCACTGGGGAGTCTATATATCTCCGGGGAGAAAAAAATACCGGCGACCACAACCACACAACAATACCGATACTAACGAGTTTTTCCAACTTCTCCCCGCAATATTTCTCCTATCAAGTTGACAACAGGCCTCTCACAGAAACAGATGTTGGGGACAGCGACAGCGTGCACTTGTGGGGCAAGATGAAGTGAATATCTGATTTTAAAGTGTTCTCACGTAAAGAAAGTCAAGTCACCAGCACGAGACTCGGAGTTGCACGCGCACCACCAACACCACAAAATCTATTTATTTGGGTTTGTGCGAGCGATCCACAATCAAAACGAGAGTAACATCCTCATCATCCTCACCACCTCCATCAGAAGGAGAAGACACGAGGGAAGTGAAATAAATTCTTGCTTACTTTTCCCTTTTTTCTCCTGGAGTGGTTGGTTGGTTGGTGGAGTTGATTACAATGAAAGATGAGGATGCTACTAGAGCAACCTGCATCGGTTTTAAGAATCGAGTGGGGAAAGACAAAGTTTTTTATTCTCCCCGTACTTTAAAGAAACATGAGTCCCATCTCCAGTAGTGTCCTTGTCAGTTCTTGTTGCGTAGGTTGTATAGGAGCAGCCGGAACCATGCATTATGAAAAGATTCTTGATTGAGATAAAGGATTGAAAAGTGAGGAAAAAACTATAAATTCTGGAAGAAGAAACTTGTTCACTCCTCAGTCCCTCTCTTCACTTGACTCCGGCTCGCTAGTCTTTTCACACTCGCAGAAAAATAGGGAGAGTATGAGTCAATCTGGTCTGGCTCAACCTCACTTATTTATATAGGAAGCGACGACGGGAAGACCGGTTCGAGGAGCTCAGCTCCGTCGTGGAGGAAAAAAAACTTTTTCCTCTTCTCCGCTTCCTTTTGTCTTCCTCCTTCTTCTTAATTCAGAGACAGTCATCGTCCCGGAAACTATCTCTGGACAACGAGAAGATGCACACACACACACACTGGGAGTGAAGACGACACGAGACTTGTTAAATATCCAATGGAGGTAGGAGTAAGTACATTGGCTATTATGTCGAACTCCGGGAGCGACTTCTCGTAATTTGGCCGCCTGCCTCGAACAAATGGAGTCAAACTGTCTGATGAGGATGGGAGAGTCGCGTGTGAGCCTCTGACTGGAATACTTACGAGAGCGAGTGGCTCGCACCCAACCACATAAAAAATACACGACGGCCCCACACCGCGATAAAGAGAACCCAAGCTCGAACTCGATCCAGGCAGCTTTCCAGTGTGGCGAAACTAGTTTGCTGCTCTGATGCCAAAGTATCTCTGGAAGGAAGGGAAAGTGTTCCGTTCTCTTCTCAGGGAGAGCAAAAAAAAAAGTTCCAGGGAAGCTGGACTGCCTAGCTGGCTGAGAACGGGACAACTATTCAGTTACCCTGGCTCACTCCAGGAAAAGGCTTATTTCTCGGTTGGGATGATGATGACGATCATGATGATGATCATCATCCCAGTAGTAGGAGTGGTAGTGCCGCCAACGCAAAAAAAGGAAGAGCAGCTTAGGGCTTAGCTTTTCTTCTGGAAAACTCTCCCTTTTTTCGGAAACTCCACCGTTTCCAAAGTTCCCCATAAATAAAAAAGGAGAAAAGAGAGAGAATCTTTTTTCAAATGAATGCATTTCAACCTGGCTTTATAATGCGCTCGGCGAAATGAATGAATGAGGAGGACGAGTACATATTTATGTGTTTGATGTTATTTTCAACACAGAGAATTTACTCTTTTTATGGGGACTATCTCCCTTTTTGCATGGAATGCAGTTCCCGCCGGTGGAACAATGAGATGAGATGAGATGGGATGGGATGATGACGGCAATTCAGCCATTTTATGTGTATTTATGTCCGTCCATAATGCGTGGAGAACAGAAGGGAAAGATAATTTTTAGGAGGTGTGAGGACATAACACCCACACTTTTACTTACTCAACTCAACCTAACTTTGCTTTTTCACGGTTCACATCCCCCCATGACGAAGTGACTACAGCTACATAAGTAGACTCGCTCCGGTTGCCAAGCACAGGCTCATCCTCTTCCCACAAAAGGAATAATAAAATGCACATTTCCCTCATTAAAATCCTGGCGGAGCACTTGTGCCGGATTTGTTGATGCGGTTTGGTTTCTCCAAAAAAAAAACTTTTTCTTTATGAAGTTTATACCCCTAAACAAAAAAATGGGAAGTTTTTGCCTACTTCCCCAGAAAAAAAGTTTCAATCAAGTTTGATACTTCTATACTACTTACTTTCTCCTCCTGGAGAGAAAAAACGCAACAAAACTTTCCTTGTCGAGTGGGAAGTGGGGAGGGAGGGAGGGAAATGTGCAAATAATGTTTCATTTTTTCGCTTTCGCGAGCAAAAGAAGGAAAGATGTTCCGAGACGCTTAAAATTGAAAGCTTGTGGCAACTTCTCCCTCCTCCCAAATGGGCAAGTACTCCCTAATAATAAACGAGCGTTTAAAAAAGACGACTTGCATGAGTAACTGTGAACTAAATAGCAAGTAAAAAGTACAAATCGCATATAATAACCCCATAAAAAGTACTACTCTTTATCTGTCAATAATGACAACAGTGCGGGTACCATAGCAGCCGATGTGGATGATGTGATGGGAAAAGCGATGAAAGTTGTTTCCGACTCCGACCAGCGAAACACTTTTAATGCCTTTTTCCTGTCCCGGAGGGAAGCGGGATTTCTGTGCATTAAAAAGGATTTCACCTCGTTAAAAATACATCAGATCGAAGAATCAAAAGGGAGAAGTCACCATTGAAAACTAGGTGGGTGGATAGGAGTAAATTCTGATCTGATGAAGAAGATGATCACGGCGGAGGAGGAGGTGACTACTACTAATACTCCCACTGGTCATTTTATTTGGCCCATCCACTTCGCAGGAAATTGAATTGAACCGGAGAGTAGATACATAGATAGATCTTCTGCCGTAGAGATATTTTTTTGTGCTATTTAGCGCAAAACTACTTATCTTGTAATTTCCTGTCCCGGAGGGAAGCGGGATTTCTGTGCATTAAAAAGGATTTCACCTCGTTAAAAATACATCAGATCGAAGAATCAAAAGGGAGAAGTCACCATAGAAAAATAGGTGGGTGGATAGGAGTAAATTCTGCTCTGATGAAGAAGATGATCACGGCGGAGGAGGAGGAGGAGGTGACTACTACTAATACTCCCACTGGTCATTTTGTTTGGCCCATCCACTTCGCAGGAAATTGAATTGAACCGGAGAGTAGATACATAGATAGATCTTCTGCCGTAGAGATATTTTTTGTGCTATTTAGCGCAAAACTACTTATCTTGTACAAACTCAGGGAAAAATAGGATTGAAAAGCAAACAAGTTGAACTTGAACCCTATCAAAGCTGTTAAGAGCATTTGAGAGAGGAGGAGGATAGATATGTATAAGACTGGATTTTTTTTCCTCGCGGATAATAGGCTTATTCTGCTCTGCAGAATTACATGCTGACTAGACAACACGACACGATGATGACTACTACTACTATTTACTGGGGAGATAGATAGATACATTCGGGAAGGGGAAGAGTAGCAATTTGCTGGAGAAACTTATATTATTCAGTACTGATGCTTGGTATTTTTGTTTGGTGAGCTCTTTTTTTCCTCAGAGCACAACAATGCACCCTATCTATCTATTCCCCCCAAAAAATGGAGGAGGGTGGGTTCGAATGAATGAAACGAAATAAAAAATAGGAGGACCGGAAACTGAGTGGAAAGCGATCCGGGAGCCGGGAGAAAGCTGATTTATTCGAATATCGTCATCGCACACCACACCGCTATCTGGAACACAATAGGCATTTTGTGGAAGGAACAAATACTCGGCCAGGAGGAGAAAAAAAATTCGGGGGGTTTTTTACACTCTCTCGTTTCTTCCGCCACTGCCACCTCCAACCAGCCATCACCGCGACGGCTGAAGTGAAATGCAATGCATTCTCATTCTCCCTGGTTTCGATTGAACCGATTGAAAAGTATTAGCGAGTGGTGGTGGAGGAGGAAAAGTGAATCTGCAATATTTGCTTTGGCTCTCCCACTCTCGAAGATGAAGTCGAATGATAGCTCCCCCAACAATAGATACTGTACTGGAGGGGAAGGAAAATGGTAATAATAATGCTGACTCCGTGAGTCCCACAATAGTACCTTATAAACCCGACGCTACCGCTGCTACGGGGATTCGATTCAGCTGCCCGGATGAAATAAAGTCTCTAGGAAAAATGCAATTTCTCAAATAGAGAAAAAAAACGAACAATGCTGGCGTTTTTTTTTGCTTTCTTCTCTCTCTCTCTGTGAAAGAATCCCGAGCGCGAGCTAGTTTGCATCTTACATGAAGCTGGGTAGAAAAAAGGGGAGCAGCAAGCAAATAGTCATTTTCCTCGTGATCAACATCAACATCACCATCCCCATCATCAACAACACGAGTCTTTTGGTGTTGAATTAAAAGAAGAAGAAGAGGAGAGTCTTGAATCCTGTTTCCTTTCACACATTCATTCTACTTTAGGATGACTACCAGTACACGATACGATACGATGGAGGAAAATTTTCACTTTCAAGACGACCAGCCTAGCCAGCCTAGGCTTCTCACAAATTCTTTTTTTCCCCTTCAAAGGCGAAATCCAGCTCAATTTTCTTATTTGGGTTTTCCTTCATTTAATTTCTTCTGGAAGTGAGTGGGTGAGCAAGTGAGTGAGTGAGTGCAAGTCTCACGCAGCAGAGCACACCAGAGGAAGAGGAAGAAGGGTCGTAGTAGTTTGATTAATTTTAGATCAGGATTCTGGTGCAAGTGAGCCCATTAGTACAAGTCCTCCGCTCTCTCCCTGTTATTAAGGGAGGAGGATAGAAGATGCTTTCTTTTTTAAATGTGATACGATACAGATCACCAACATTTTTTTCGGGAGAGCCATGCAAGGAGGCTTCCAGTAAAAGTACTTTTATTTCTTTTGGATGTAAGACTCCCCGCTGATTTCAAAGTCGAATGAGGAAACTTGTTTCTGCTACGTGGCTTCGTAATATGTGCCTGGTTGTGGGGTGCTCCCATCCCATCAAGAGAAGGAAAAAACAGATTTTGATGAGAGCATAACCAGAATAGGAAGTCAAAAGAGGAATTGTTGCTATCCGCAAGTCAACGCCGTAAAAGATGATGATGATGGTAGTGGGGCCTTTTTTGGAGCTCGGGCCTTTGCAGAATTTTTAAAGCCATTTTAGAGTGAAATTGGAGCAGTTGAAAAGCCAAGGAGCACAGCTGCAGCTGATGTTAATGTTAGTACAAATCCAACGTGAGCCTCTCATCTCCCCCTTTTTTATTGTTTATTTGCTTGGAGGAAGGAGGAGGAGAAGAAGAAGAAAGAAGACGTCTTCGTGTCATGTGCTCCTCTTCTTTTTTGTTGCGTGCTTTCACCCAGGCCATGGTTGCCCACTGGATACGGAGTCAGTCAGTCACTCAGTCACATCACCGGGAGGCATGAAAAGGAGGGGGAAAAGGAAAGTTGCCCAGTTGTTATTTCGCTCTCAACGAGACAAAATTTGCCTGGAACCATCAAGTGCTCCTAATCATTTGACCCCATTACAGTTGTCCCTTCCCTTGAAACGAATACCAAGTAATACGTAAGTACGCAGCAGCAGTATTGTTCGTGGAAAAAACGGGCTTTTGGGATCGAGCTTTTCAGCAATTTTATCCATATTGGAATTTGCCCTCGTTGAATTCCGATGATGGATTATTTCATTTAGATTCCACATGTGGGAGAGGAATCGTGTGTGCTGTGATGGTATGTCATTGGCTACGGCTACATATTCGATGTTTGAGGAAATGCTCAATGTAGAACGAGAACGGATTGACAATCTGGAGAGGACTTGAATTGAATGATGATCAAGAATGGGTGAAGCAAAATTGCTGACAACTTTGAAAGGAGGGCATTTCATAATCCAAAATTCCTGTCCTATGTACGCGTTGCTTTGAATTGAATTGAATCGTTTTTTACTTATTTTGTGAGGTTAATAATTTTCAAGACACAAAATATAGGCTATATCCGTTGGTCCTCTTTCCTGATCATAATTATGGAGTGAGATATGTGGTTATTAATTGTTATTAAATACCGTTTGTGTATTTCCAGCAGTCATTTCAATACGTAAGTTATAAATTAGAGTTTTTGCATTATGAAAAAAGAAGACATGTAGGGACTTTTTGAGTTGTTGCTGACAGGAATGTACGATCTTTAATTAGCTAAGCAGAGACCCCTAGAGATGTTTTAAAGGCGGGAAGTATTTGGTAAATAAATACAACTACTAAACGGCAGTGATAATTAAATATATGCAGACAAGAAAATGATTAGGTTGTTGGATACCAAGCTGTTCTAATAAGAAACCCCATCTTTAAGGTATTTCTAAGGTCACATCACATCTCTACGCCACTCCCCATTATTTATGTAATAAACTGACAGATAACATTCAAATGGTAAGTTTGCGGAAATTCCCTAAAATTATTGGGTGGTCAAAGCGCAGAGACGTTTTGATTTTAATATGAGTAAAATCTCTGAAAAACAATGAGGACGAAATCATTCCGATTGCTGATCAAGCCAAGAACCTAAACCTGACAACCTAAAATCCAAGAACCATTTTAATAGTAAATAAGTACATTGCATTATTGTGGAACACTCCACTTCTATACATATTTCGTCCTCTCATAAAAAACATTCCGGGTATCCCTCTAATCATGATTTGATGAACACAACTCCAAGAATAACATTTCATTATTTAATTACTGGGCCAGCACGTAGTACACCACGCTAAAGAATCGTAAATTGCATTGCGTGATCATAAATTCTAGTGTTTTGAAAAAAGATTTTCGATCACTAAATCCTACGCATCTCATTTCAAAGCTCCAATTCTATTTTTTACGCAAACGTCAATAACTTTGCCCTAAAGCAGATAGTTTGTATCATTTTTTGAGAACGAACCTGACTGAAAATTCCTTGACTTTGCGATTTGTTTAAATTCGTTAATAGTGCAATTGTAGGAAGCAAAGGAAGTTGCAGTCGTATTTTTAGTAAAAGCATTTGTGGCTAGACTTGTGCTAAATAGTGGCAAAATGATGAAGTAAGGAAGTGGTACAAGCGTATTGATCGAGGCACCAAGCTACGCAACAAATTCTACCATCACATTGCTCCAAGGGGCGAGCTTCAATTTCCAATTTAAATTGATAATCGACGAGGTTTCAATTATAGTTTTGATTGTCAAATTGAGATTATCCAGAAACCGATTAAAATTTACTTCCTGAATCCAGTTCTATAGCCCAATTAAGGAATTGAGAAAATCAAACTTGCATTTATATGACCGATTTGTATATTGCGCTCAGTTTTTGATACTCCCTTTTCCTTCTTCCTCCCCTACGTCTCCTTCTTGGAGACAAAAAGCTGAAGCGCAGAAAAATTAAAAATTGTTTTTGTTTTATTTTGTTGGGGTTACCTAATAAGACTAGCCTTACGAGTAGTAGTTCAAGGATGCATTGCGATTCCAGAATCTTCCACAAGTTGTTTGCTTCCAGTGTTGCTGTCTCATCCATGCTTTGCGACAGAGATTCCACATCATGAGCTCCCTCAAGACGTTACTGTACGCACACATTTTGAACGAAAGGGTGTCCACTCAATTGCTGTATCAAAAGTATCCTATCCACTATGATGGAGTGATCAAGAGATTCTGTGCCCGCGAGGCTTCCTCTACTGCGCCCTGGATAATCTCTCAAGTACTCATAACCTTCACTGTTTGGCCATTCCTGACTTCCTACGTGATCTTTTGGGGCGTACTCAGCGCGACAACTTATTCCTTGGATGAGGTATTCGTTACTGCTCTCCAGTCATTATTTTGTGCAATGTGCATGGTAACCAACTATCAGCTCTTTACGAAAAAGCACGACGTGATTGAGTGTGCAAATAGCTTGCTGAAGTTTTTCGAAGTCCATGTATCCCCAATTCCGAAAATGTCGATCGAAACGGGCGGATTGGCTGTTTACAAACAAGGTACTCGAAAGTACCATCCGAAGATATCCATTCGCAAAATAGATACGTATGTAATTGCATAAAAAGTTAACTTTCTAATTTCCCTTTTACTAGAATGGGAGAATATCAAAGGGGGGAAATGCAACTGGTTGGCTGTTCTATCAAATTTCGTCGTGATGAATTTGATCATCACGCCGTTGGCCCTGGAATTGGCCTTAATGATAATCAGAATGGATCCGTTTTCCTTGGCTTTCAAGAAGCTACTCCCCAGGGGAACTTCTCCAGTTCTCAATTTCGTCTTGTCAATGTCACTCAGCTTCTACTGCTGTCTTGAAACGTGTCGAGCCCGAGCCCTTAGATTTTTTCTGGCGTTACTCATGACACTTACCCAGTTGTACACTGTTGTTTTGCGAAAAATATCGGCCATCTCCACGTCCAACTGCCTGGAGGCGATACACACCTACCGCCGTTTATATTCGCGAGCATTTAACAACTTTAACAACACCTTTGCCACACTGATTGGATCCTGCGTGCTGATTGGACTACTGATTGACATTGCCGATGGTACAGCCCTCATCCTCGGCGAAGGAATAATCCAGCCGATATTGCTCTGGATTGCAGCTCTGATTATGGCCGTAGCCGTCCCAGTGGAAATATTCATTTTGAGTATGGCCTCTTACAACTACGAGTTGACAAATAAGTTATTGCTTGCGTGGCGATTCCAGGTCGGTTCTGGAAGTTTAAGTGGTTATGAGAGGAAAC
>JAHZNH010000022.1:0-12583 GCA_027744355.1 Tyrannoseira gladiata
GTGAAGATGGAGTGGACGCGCCACGTTTTGCTGAACATGGAGCCAAAGGCGAGCGAGAACCCGGCCATCAGGATCCACGCTCGGGCTGTGCAGATGTAAGGGAACGCGTCCACGCTCGTCAGCGTACTATCCAGACCCAGGATTATCACCGACGTGTACGTAAAGATGCAACCAATGATTATAAGGTTGTTCAGGTAGGGCGATGACATCTTTATGTACCTTTGGAAATTTAATGGGGCAAAGTAATAATTTTGTAGTTTGAATCAAAGCTAATTGGATATTGTCAATGGTAGATTTTATATTCGATTTATTACTTACCTCTGATTCCTAAACTTAATATTAATAGCGAGAAAGAAGCAGGCGAGCACAATGCCGACGCTGCTAGCGATAGTCATGGTGGCGAAGAGCGTGCGGTTGACCCTAGTGTGCTCGATAATCTCGATGGTTCTGTCTTTGGGTGGGTTCTTCCCATTCCATACAATCTGGTTATCCCGGGAGGAGAGCAGACTCAGAGTCTGCGATACCCCGTCAAACTCACCCACCTTCACCTCTGCGTTGACAGTATTGAACGCGCGGAACTGTTTTATGAGGATCGTGCCCTTCCGTCCATTATCTCGGAACTCAACCTTGCCCTGAACAAATTAGAAAAATCTCATGATCAAGGAAGCACCTTCCTATAAGAGCTTTTTAAAACTTTTGCTGTGGAAAATCGTGTTTCGCTTACGGTAACGCCAGTGAAGCTGGTAGCTTCTAAAGCCCTGAGGAATGCAGTCTGCCACTTGTCATCGTGGTAGTCGAATGTCTTGAGCAGGTCCTTGCGGTGCCGGTGAGTCGGGTCCGGATAGAAGTTGCTCATGTTGTGCAGCGCCAGCGCGATCGCCCATATACCGTCATACGCATACCCGTGGAACCGACTGTACTCGTTTAACTTTACTACCTGGTACATGTCATTGTACTTTTCTGCCGTCTAGTCATTCAAAACAAAAATCTTAAATACTTTCACTCTATCAAGAAGTGTCAAGGCATTAAAAAGTACTCTTTATAAGGCAAAGCATAAACATCATAGCTCACCAGTCCGCTAATTGTAGTGTCGGAGCTGGTGCTGAGCGGGAGCAGATCCATCAGCAAAGCTCCTTTAAGGGCCGTCTCCACCTCCTTTACGTAAAACGTTCAGAACAATTCTTATTGTAATTTTGTCCTCAATAATAATGAGTATAACTGAACTTGTAGAGCCTCTGCTTTTACCTCAAAGGTGCAGTTCACATCGTCCTGTTTTCTCCACCACGTGGGCGTATACGCAGCCACGATAAGCCACTGGTACTTTCGCCCATACAGCTTCTCGCGATAAGCCTGTACAATGGTATCAAATCACATCTTACCAAAACTAAGCACACTCAATAGTAAAAATGTTTCCCTTGATTTTGTCGCCTCATAGTTTCCGTCCGATGCTGAACACTGGATATCATTCAAAAAAAACACATATCATTGTAATCATCCCCATTATTAAACTGCCATAAAAAAACTGGACTTTTTTTGCTCGTCCTAAAGCTAACAGCATTATTATCATCGCTGTTGTATCGTGCTTGCGAGTTATATATTTTGTTTTGTTTCGTTTCCCTTTCTCGGAGATGGAGTGTCCCCAGAGACCTGCTCCGCCTTATTGCTCCGTGCATACTTGATGAAGTTCTAGATATTATTGCAGATTGTGTCGGAGCGAGCCTCATCATCTCATCGCCGTAGTCCTGCCTGCGTCAGCATTCCGCAGCGCAGACTTATTATTATTATTATCACCCTGACGTCCATGTAATCATGTAAGAGTAAGAGCAGCAGCAGCAGTTACAATTTTTTTTATCTTTCACAGTGTGTCGAGTGAAGAGGAGGTGAGTTCTGGTCGTGGAACGAAAAAAAACAACCTCTCACACCACACCACTCCACGATCGCGTGCCAATTTTTTGCAGGAGTTATTATAGACTCATCCTTCCCCCTAATTTATGGGCTTGAACACTTGCGCGACACACGGACCTAATAATAAATGCTGACATCCGCGTGAAATCAAAATAATTATCTGGGTTTTATGTAATTGAAAAACCCCATATGTACTTACATGCACAAGGATGTATGATATGCTTTCACCGGAAATAGCCAGATGCCAGTATTTCATCTTGAAAGTTTAAGTTAAGATTGGAAACGGAATGCTGTGAAGCTGGGAAAACGATCACGCACATAAATGTACATTATTATTCACTTCTAATCATTGGATTTGCTCGTTGTTGGAAATTTGGTTCAAATGAGCCATTTGGTAGAAATCTTGTAAATAAATGTTGCATCTACACGGTTGCATGCGAATGACTGACTGGAGGATTGGTTGCATACTTTTTCTGTACATATGTACTTAAGTATATACGGGATTTCTAATTTTGTGAATGGTCGGTTGTGAAAGGCACATGAACTCCACAAAACTCACGAAAATCCAGATCAGGATAAATTATGATGTGGCTATTCTGTTGTAGCGATGGAGACTGGGAAATTCATAGAATACTATAACTTAAATTGAATCCCTTAGAAAAAGCTGACCTATTATTAAACTAATCAAAGTCATCTGCCTAACTTTGTCATTCCCCTAGAAACCTTAAAGTTGCGGTAGTTGCTGATAGCTATGATAAGTGCATATGGAAATTGGTCTGATAATTTCTGTACGTTTGCCAAAAATGGATATCACATCCTGAATAAGGTACAATTCCACGCCTGAACCACTGCAAGTTTACCGGGGACCAATAACAGAAGGATAGATGCTCATTTATTTTGACTATGAAAATCTTGGTGCTTTCTCCGGAAGGGAAAGTACGCAACAGTACTAACTCAAGGTTAAATAATTGGAATGGCTATTCTAATCATATCTTGTAATAAGTAATTACTAATCTGAACAATAATTTCGTTCCAACTGACCTTGGTGTCATTCCACGTGATGTGCAGTTTGTAGTCGGGGAGCGTGTAGTTGTTATTGTTGATGTGGTAGATGGCAAGTTTGACCGCGGGAAGGACGCCCCTCCCGATGGCGCCCTCACTACTGATGTTCATCAAACTGGAGGTAGGGAAGAACCCAGCGATGTGGATCGAGTCCTTACTCCCGCTCGTGTCGGTCGTTCCCCCACTAACCACCCCATAGCTGATGAGATTGCGCGTGTGGATGTTCCTATTCACCCTGCCTCCAATTATCATCGCGGACGACGCGGATGAAGAGGGATTATGATGAGGGGACGACGACGACTCGGGGGAGGATGCCGAACCAAGGACCACTGGCAGTGGTGGAGGAGCATTATTATTATTATTATTATTACTTCTACTCGCACCTCCACTGCCCAAACCGCTACTACTACTGCTACTACTACTCGCACTCACATCACCACCACTGGCATTATTGTTACTGTTGTGGTGCTCAGACTCCCTGAGCAGTTTTCTGAGTCTGTTGAACGCTGACTTGTTGTTGCCAGTGGCGCGGGTCCTGAACCCCACTCCTACCCCACCACTCGAGTTACTATTGTAATGATTATTATTAAAATGACTATTCACGTAATTCAAATTATTATTATTATTGCTGCTACTTATAATAAGATTATCATCAGAGACAACGACACTGGTGGTGAAGCACAGGTAGGTTAACACCAAAACGCACGATTGTCGCAGTGTGATTAAGCTGCTGCTGCTGCCGGGGCTCCTTAGTATAATTTTACTGCTCCTCTTCCTCCTACAACTAATCAGGGTCACAGGGTGGCTTATCCTCCCCACCACCACCCTCATCAGTAGCGTAATCATGGTGCTGCTGCTGAGGCTGCCCAGGCGTTTCTTCACTACCGCTAGCACACTCCTCCATTCTGAGTTCATAGTTCACTGCACATCCCAACCAGAAAGTGAGGCTACCTTATATATCATCATTTTTTTAAACGTAATTCCTTTCGCCGAGAAAATTATCAACTCATCACAGAAATAAAATATTCCTAAACTGAAAAACTGATAAAAAAATTGTTCTCGTTGTTGTTAGTAGTGGTGGTGGTGGTGGTGGTGAGAGCTCTAGAGAGAAGAGAAAAAACAGGGAGGAGACCATTTTTTTATTGTATGTCGATCCTTTATCCTCTTTCTCCTGCTGCAACATACATGGATGGATGGAGGCAACCCACAACGGTGCAAGTTTAGCAAGTAAGTAAGTAAGTAAGTATGATCGTGGTGACCGAGAAAGGGAAACAGATAGTTTGGCTATGATGATGATGATGGTGGTGGTGGAGGATGGAGTAAAGTATGTGTAGTAAGTTGGAGTAGTAGTGTTGACCGAGTTGTACTCCAATCCTTCGTGACCACTCGTGTGTGGAGTAGAGTATCGCAGATTTAGGGATGTGCGCAGGTGTGACGACGAGCTTTTTCCTCTATTTTCCTTGATGACGTCGTTTGGGACGGGGGAAGCTAATATATATACACACTCACACACATAAAAAGTAAGTCGTTCGTCTAGTCCGTTTCTTTTGTTTCTTTATTCTTCAAGTTCATGTGCTTGTTAGTCTGGTTGAGGGAAACATTACTAAAAAAAAGTAAGTGTGTGTAAGTGAAAGTTCATCTCATTTCTTGGTGGTCGTCGGGTTAGTGGTGCCCCTGCCTCCGGGGAGTTTCCTCGGCGTTTTCACTTGGCCCCTGTACCCGTTCGGGTTCATTATTGCATCGAATTTCTTCAACATCGTCTGCGTCCTTATGAATTCGGCTGTTTGGTGAACTATATAAATTAATAATTAAGTTAAAAATAAAGTTAGGTGAAAGCAATAACTATGCATTTTTAAAATTTTCGCTCGCACTAAGCAAAATGACCGATAAATGATGACTAACCTGCGCGGAAACGTTCATCGTAGTTCTCGTTCTGGAGCATTTCGCTGGCTGGGGTCGGATACCAGTAGCAGCACGGGTCGGTGTTCCACGAAGGAAGAATGAACATGCATGTACGGGGCTTGAGTGGGGGAGGTGGATCTGGGAACCATCCAAGTCTGAAATATATACACATGAAGAGATGCTATAAATTGAACTCTTTGATGGAATAAATGATTTTTAGGCAAATTTCATCCTAATTTAGCTGTAAATTTAATGGTACAAGTGACAACCTCATAAGTTCGGTTTGAGGTTCGCAGAACCTGCACTTCGGTGGAAAGACGGACTTATCCATGGCCCTTTTCACGACTGGCTGGGGTCGGATACCAGTAGCAGCACGGGTCGGTGTTCCACGAAGGAAGAATGAACATGCATGTACGGGGCTTGAGTGGAGGAGGTGGATCTGGGAACCATCCAAGTCTGAAATATTACATGAAGAGATGCTAAATTGAACTCTTTGATGGAATAAATAAATGATTTTTAGGCAAATTTCATCTTAATTTAGCTGTAAATGTAATGGTACAAATGACAACCTCATAAGTTCGGTTTGAGGTTCGCAGAACCTGCACTTCGGTGGAAAGACGGACTTATCCATGGCCCTTTTCACGAGGTTGTACGACTCCGCGAGCTTCTGTTCATCTTCCGTGAAGCACTCGGCGCAATGGTCGGGGAGCGGCGGCTGGCGTTCCGTTATCTTCGGGGTGACGTATTGAACTATTTGAAAAGGAGGAGAAAGCTCCGTTAAAAAGCATGAGCATGACCAAACCTCTTTGAAATGATTCATGGATATATTCTCAATTCAATGATTAAACTACGCGTCTTTTTGGTGAACGGGTTGATCTGATAGTTCTTGAATAACTCGGCGTCCTTGTTGTGGCGCTTGTTGATCTCATTGTAGTACCAACCGTCAGTAAGAATATCATATTCTTTCCTCTGCCGTGGCTGCGGCTTTGTTGGGCCAGCGTTTTTATTAGATGCGGCTGGTGGCGGTGGTGGTGGTGCTGCTGCTGAAGTCGTAAGTGCAGGCGGTTGTTCTGCTTGCTCTGCCATGATATAGATAAGTAAATGGTTGGGAAGATCTACTTGAGAATTTTAAATCGACTGAGTTGGATGTGAATGGATTATAGATTGAACTATTTTTAAAAAGTTGGTCACGTCAATGGGCTAAGGGAAGGAGTAAATTATGTATATTGAAGAGAAAGCTTGGGGAATTATATTGATTATAATGATTAAATTTTATTGTCAGATAGGGAATTTATTGATCAGATGAAAGTCGAATTTCTACAAGTGAAATAGTCGAGTCGTTTACAGTTTACATCGTAACGTTGACGAAATGCAAGCCGGGAAGCTGAGACGAAAGCGCTTGCGCAGAACTAATAATAACCAGCTTCAATAAATATGATGATGCGCATGTCCAACTTACCAACAACCGATCATTGCCAGTGATTCTCACGTTGCCCCAAGAAGGAGAAAGCACTTGGTCATGAGAAAATCATGAAAATGATGTCAATGAACTCATTATTTTAGTTCATTTAACGAATAAAAAGAAGACATGATAACAAATGATCACTATCAGAGATTCATGGAACAAGATTCCTGAAGCACTTGCTGCCATTAACTTTTGTGTAAAAAAATAGATGCCATTACACCAAAAATTGGTTCCATTTATACTAAAACACTGTATTTATTTTCTGACTCATGTAATCAAATCCTTCAATTTATACAAAAATGCGTAGAAAAGAAAGGAGAGGAAGCATATGAAGATTATGACAATAATAATAATTAATAATATAATATTTAATGTATTTAATCTCAAGTTCATCAGTCTATATATGTTTAAAAATACAATTGAATAGAAAAAAACTCGAAAAAACTCGTACAAAAGAAAATCTCCGTATTAAACTACGTAATGCAACTTAATTGTCCTTATTAGCAAACTCCTCGTCCTTGCCACCGCCACCAGAGCCACTGCTTGTCTCCTCCTCGACGACAAACTCCCTTGGCAATTTGGGTTTGCTGAGCACGACTGGTTTCACCTTGACTTGTGGCTTGTTGCTATTGTTAGTGCTACTGCTGAAGGTGAACATGGTGGGAGGGGTAGAGCCACCACTCCCCCAACTCCCAATAGGACCTACGCACCCACCTCCACCACTAGATTCATCATTCACTCTTTTCTTGAGCGTCGCGTTTTTCTGTTTGGCAAACACTTCTGCATTACTGCCCACCCCGCGAGTCGGTGTTGTGCTCGGGCTGCTCGATTCTGAACTATCGGAATCCTCCTCTGAACTCGAGCTCGTATCGGTGAACTTTGGCGGGATCGGGGGTTGTTGGGAGGGTGGAGGTGCAACAGACGATGTATGTTGCTGTTGTTGTTGCGACTGCTGCTGTTGAGTGGGAAGGCCCATGACTAGGTCTGGAGTCAGGTTTGGTTTTAGGCGCTGCTCCCACAATTGGATATTGGACTTGACCTGTGGCGAGGTCGATGCAGCGTTACCACTACTGCTCGTTGTTGTGTTATTATTAGTAGTAGCGGTTGATGACGCAGGGGGTTGTGGTGGCTGTGGGGACGGTACTGGCACTGGGATACCAGAACCTAGAGTATTGCTAATATTGGCGGTGGTTAGTATTGTTCGTTGTTGATGGTGCTGAGATTCTTGTGGGGGTGGAACTTGTTGCTGGAGAGGACTTGAACACGAGGCCGTCAGCGGCTGGAAAACGCAACCACATAAAAATATGTAACTTAAATTCATTTCCCCAAAATAAAAATCGATCAATCAAACAAAAAAAGAGTAAACGCTTTTATTAAATAATACAAAAATAGTAATAACTATTTAGTCGTTGACAAAATCAGTAACGGAAGAAGTAAGATGAACTGGCCGAATAGATTCTTAATAATAATTGTTATTGGACAAACACGTCATCATCACGGGAGTAGTGGTCCAAAGGACTCACCTTCTTGACGAGTTCATCGATAGTGACTCCAACTCCATTANCAAACACGTCATCATCACGGGAGTAGTGGTCCAAAGGACTCACCTTCTTGACGAGTTCATCGATAGTGACTCCAACTCCATTAATCTTTTTCTCGTCAGTGGACACGGAGAATGAACGTTGGTGACTGTTATTTGGCTCAACCTTTTCGATAGGGTTGCTGATCAGCGAGTCACTTGCCGTTCTTGTGCGCTTATCTCGCGGAGGCTCGTGATGGTGATGATGCGGTGGAGTTGTGAGTGGCGGTGGTACCACCAGCGGATGGGAACTAGATGATGAAGACAACGATGATGACGTCGGTGGATTCATGTCGTCATCTCTGAATCCAAATAAATTCATATTTTGAGTGTATTTGTCAATGATGCCACTGTAAAATCTAATTTCATTCGATTGAAAGCCCATTCAAATATTTTTAAGACTTGCCTAATTTTGAGCACGATGTATTTGTCGGGAATGAGTCCTTCGTCGCCTCTTCTATTCGCTCCCTTCCACCAGTCGGAACTGACTTGTGCGTACAGAACTAGAGTCTCTCCCTTCTTCAGCGAGAGTTCACGGGGGGATCGTGCGCTAAAGTCAAACTGTGCAATTGCCTCAAGGAAATCGGACTCTACAAATTCATTATGAAAAGTTCAACATTGTTTGAAAAATTAAAATTTTTTAAGAAGTAAAAGGAACAACAATAAAAACAAAAAAGCGTTAACAAACGAACTCAAACTGTTAAGGGCATCATCGTCGTCGACATCGACCTCCTCGTCATCATCCAAAATAGATGTTTCTTTGATGAGGGGACTGAGTGGTGGGTTTGGCAAGGGACTTGTGCATATTTTAGGGACTAAAGTCCAACACAATATCAAAAATTGGGCGAAATTATCAAAAAAGAAAACAACAAAAAACAAACGGGTACAACAAAAACGGTATGAAAAGATTTGCCAAAAAAATGGTACTGAACTACAAAACTGACCTTCTTCGCTAGCGATGACACTACTACTGCCACCCCTTAATCCAGTGACACAAGCTTCCTCGCTGTTACTGCTCCTGGCGCTACATTGACTGTCCTCTCTGGAATGACTCCGGACCTGTTGCGGCTGACTTTGTTGTTTCTTAAGAACGGGACTGCAAGTTTCCTGTGCTAGTAGTCCTTTTTTGGCGTTTCCAGGATCGTCATCAACCTCAACATCATCTGCACTCTGGTATTTCTCATACCTGATCCCGTCATTCACGTCGACAAAGATCTCGTCGTGAAACAAGATCACATTCTTGATCAGTTCATTGACCAAGTTCTGGTACTGCACCTGATCTTTATCTTCTGGAACAGGAACGAGCGTTGGACCAAAGCAGATCGCCAGATTATAGGGATCCATCATATTTTCGTCGGCTGATTCCGAAAGACTGAAAATTAAGAAAAATTAAGGTTATAATGATAATTTTACCCGGAGAGATCGAGAGATGCAATATTGCAATGAGCTAAGTAAGTATATTAGAGGCTCACTGGTTGAGGAACGCGAACAAGTACCGCAGCACAATGTATACGGGTCGAGGTAAGGACTTGACCAGGTCCCGCATCCTCGCGATGAATACCGTGTTCGAATCCAGCTCTACAGTTAAAAATGGACGATAAAGTGTTATTTTTGTAAGTTGATTACTTTATCGTGCTTATCGAGAATTCCATAATAAATACGAATATACTTACGAGCTAGCTCCATCAACTGTTCAAAATAGCAAATGGGGAAAAGAGGTTCACGAAGTTCTCTAAAATAAAGTTTGAGCACTCCTGCGACGCTGTTGATATCGCTGGCGTCCGTCACGTCAGCAAGTGGATCCTCTCCCTTTTCGAAGGCCTCCTTAAAGTTGTTGATTTCAACCTGGCTCCCACTCACCCGAAATATTCCTTGATGATGCAAACCGTACAAGTTAATGACTCGGATACATGACTTCATGATGAGTGGGATCTCTTGGTTCGTTTTTTCCAAATACTCTTCCATTGAGCCCCCAAACAACCTAGTATTCGTAAACTTTTGAATCTGGCCTATTCGCTTTCGTCGGTTGTAGTGCCGATTGGAGGCAGCTAGTGCGGCGGCTGCTGAGGTGGATGGAAGCTGGCCTGTAGGGTCAGAGGTCTTCAATGACTTTCGGATGTGCTCGTATTTTGACTGGAGTCTCGAGATTCGATTCATTGTTAGCATATAGTCTCGGAATTTCTACAATGAAGAAAAGTTATTCCTCATGATTTCTCTCGTAAACTTATACATTAGCATTTAAGTTGTGAATCCTGTGCAGCTTCTTCAATTCTCTTACATTTAAATGGAATTCATCGGTCTCCTGCTTGTCGCTGCGCATTTTTTGAGCCATTGCCTCATTTTGGTTGTTCTTGTTTCCACGTTCTACAAAAAACGCACACGTGTCGTAGTCCTTCGCGGTAATCATTTCTAAGAGACTGTTCTCCGCGGTTTCGAGCGTTTTCCAGAGCTCATCAGACTCCATGCGTAGCGTGTCCAGCCGCTTGTGCAACTGGAATAGTCGTTGCTCCAGTTCCTGGCGAATGAACCCGGAAGTCTCGATCTCTGGTGGGTCTGGTGTAAAGTCCTTCAAACCACAAATCCAGGAACCAGGAAATGTTATATAGTTTTCAATTTAACCATAAATATAATATAGTGTGCCCCAATTTTATAAACAAATCGGCATGCAAATACAAGTTCAATGACTCACTCACCTCCTCTGCAATGCTGGCGGTGTTTTTATTGTTCGGGTAGGAGGGAGAGACAAACTCAAATTTTTTGGGTAGGGCAAAAACGGAATTGTGAGACTCGAGGAATTTCTGTTTGTCTAGTCTAGCATCGAGTCCACTAATGCATCTGCTCATGCACTCCATATTTTGACTAAGACTCTTCCTAATTTGATCCTGACTTGACACGTACATGTTGAGGGAGCGGGTAACGCACTCATAAAATCCCAGATCCATGCAATCGATTAAATCGCTGAGGTCTTCCATAAAGTACTTCTGAACCGCGGCGTTGGCTGCGTCCATGCACAGGATGTACTCATTCTTTGCTTTTTGACTCTTGAACCTGGCATCCGTGAACTTGTGGAGGCGTTTCTGAACCTCTTTCTCCACTTGCTTGTACTTTTTGCTTTTCTCCAGTTTCTCCCTTGGAATCTGCTGTTCCAGCTTGGCCTTTTGTGCTTCCACCAACTTTAGCTTTGCCTCTGCAATACGCGTTTCCGTTTGGTAGGTGTGGTATGTCTTCATACTAGTATGAAGCTCATGAAGCACCTTGAGCAACTCCTCATGAGCTTCTAACCCAATCTCTCGGCACTATTGATGATCACAGATAATTGAGATACATAATCAGTTTGTGCACATCAAGATTTAAAAGTGCCCCATTAAGCCAGCTACATTAAGTAATAATTAAAATAGAGGACCTGTTTGTAGATTCGTTGAAGATCATCGGAAACAAACTGGAGACGCTGAGTGATTTCGTTACTGTAGATATCAGCAAGGATTGCATGGTTCTGGCTCTGAATCTTTGTGTCGTTGATGAGCTGTTGCCAGCACACGCTTAGACTCGACTGGGAGTTGAAGATGGTCCACGGTTGCAGTTGCTGACCTGCTTGCCCCGACTGTCCTCCACCAACCACCGAGAGGGAACTCTGTTGGGAAGACTGGGCTCCTGATGATGACCCCGATGAACCATCACGTCTACAAAATCATTGTTAACCATTTTCAACATAATGTATCAATTTGTCAAGTTTTTTCCAGTGATAACTTTAAACTAACTTTGCTTTGATTTCTTTGTGTCTAGTGTTGAGATTCCTGGCTAATTTTTCCAGTGCCCTGCTAGTCTCGAGCTCGACCTCCGCACGCTTCTTGAAGAACTCCTGAATCTCAGAGGTCAACTGTACTTGTGTCTCCAGTCTTGTGTCCAGCGTCTTCAACTGGTCCACCAACTGAATCCGGAGATCTATACAATGAGGGAATAAATCAGCATCAGCACTTTTAAGAAAGCAAGCAAAATCTTAAATATAACAATCTTTAGTGAAGATTCAGCACACTAAATATTGCTCGCTATTCTATTTATTTTTTTCGCACCAGGAAACACGTGCTTCATGTCGTTCCTGCTGAATCCGATGGCGTTATAGTAACTGCCCAACGAATTGTTGGAGTACCAGCTAGAAAATGGGTTGCTCAAGGACGGGCTCAGCGTAATCGACTGAGGTTGTTGGGAGACTGAGGAGCAACTCGGGTTACCTCCTCCACCCCCAGGATTATTCGACGGGGAGGGATTGAGTGGGTTCGGGGTGCTCGGGTAGGTATGGTGATGGGGCACTGAGGTCAGGTGGGAATTGTTGCCGCTTATACAGTGGAACATTGCTACTACCAGTACTTTTTTTGTGCGCTTTCCCCACTGAAAAATGTTTTCTTGAGCAACTCTGTTCCTACACACCACACTAAATAAAAGTTTTCTGCAGTGGGGCTACATTTTCCACTCCACATCCAAGAAAATTTACTGTGGATAAACCTACTTGGATAGTTAAATTCAAAATCTAGTAAGTAAGGGCAGGGTGGTGGTGGTGATGAATAGGAAGAAAGAAAAAGTGAACAAGATCACGGGAAGAGTTTTGTCAAGTTCACCCTATCTCTGATTTTTTCCTTCTGAGATCTTGGTCAGTAAAGGAGAAGAAGCACTCT
>JAHZNH010000023.1:0-16279 GCA_027744355.1 Tyrannoseira gladiata
CTGCATCATAAAGCACAATCCACGATGGATCGGATGATGGTAGTGGATCGTATGACGAAGTTCACGGCTACAATGGTTACATGGCTTTGGCTAATTCATTTCAGAGGTGAGGCGGGTCACGTGAAAAAAAGGACTCGGACCTTATCTCTGGGACTGTGATTATGAGACTATGGCTCACGTAAACAATAAAAGAAAAATGGATTCGATCGGTTTGGCTTGGTTTTGATATGATTCTCGTTTGCCTGGGCTGATTTGTTCGAAAACGACTCGACTCGACTCACTCATCCCATTTCATTCATTTCCTCCCAGAGGAGAGAGAACTCTACTTGTATTTACTTGTGTGCGCTTCAATTTGTCGCAATTTCAACTAATCTTATCATGACACAGACAGACGGGAGTGATGAGGACGCTGTCGCAGATGGGCGAATTTTTAAGTGTTGTTTGGAGATTCGAGATTGTTTTCATTGTGCATTGCATGTGCAATGATAGGGGGCTGTCCACGTCAAACGTGACGGAAATTTCGGATTTTTCAGACCCCCCACCCCCTTATACATTAGAGGATAGGGTAAATGAAGCATTAAATGTCACACAAAGCCTTAACCCCCACCCACCTTTTTGTCAAACGTTTGATATGGACAGCCCCTCGGGAAAAAAAACTACGATTCGAGTAGGGTTGGGGTTGAGGTATGACATCACACCAGAAATATAAATTGGATCAAAGAAAGAAGATTGGCTAAGATTCGATCGATCGATTGAATTCAATTGAATTTTTATGACGGGTTCGCTTCTCTTCTTGAAAGATGTTTTTTTTACGCCTGGGAATTTCACAATCTCGTGCTTTATTGACATCTCACGAAAGAAAAAGGCCAAATTGAAAAAAGTGAACTGGGGTAGGAGCTATGGAAAAAAGTTTTTTCTTACCGTCAACAGGATCCGTTTCGTCCACTATAATCATCTTATCTTATATTCCAAGGTCTGGGTGCTGATGCTGGTGCTGCTCCGCTCACAATAAAGTCACTTTATTTCTGTACTGCACTTCACACCTGCGGGAGGAGAAAACAAAAGGAAAAAATAATAATGGGATTTTTCACTGCCAATAACTACTTGCACGTACTTGACTCGGTCACCAGAAACACATTTTCTAAACTAAGTAAGTTCAGTACAATGTCATGTTCACCAAAAAGAAAATATATCAAGAGAGAGATGATCCATCGGAGGAGAAGACCCTAGTACTACTAGTAGTACTTATGCAAATTGCTCATTTGCTACTTAGCTCGAACTTCAAAAAAAACCTGTGAGGAGACAGGAGACACTGAGGCGTGGGGAGCTGAACCGCGAGAGGATTGGAATGGGATTATGATGGAATGCCAAAAAAAAATCTTAGAGTAATTATCTCTAGGGTTACTCTCTCACTCCTCCAATCCGCTTCACTCCAATCCACTCCACTCCACCGCTAATGACAATGAAACGAAGTGAGGTCCTGGCTTGGCTTGGCTTGGCTCGGCCAAGTGCACATGGCAAGCCAAGAACCAAAAACTAGAAAATAGTCTCCTGACTCCACTGACACGGATGGGAGGAAGGCGAGACGACGATTGGGACTGAGATTGGAAAACGATTTTCCTCCCAGAGTCGTCGTTGATGATGCTGAGGATGGTGGAGTTTTTTAATGTATTCAAAATATTCGATACTTTTTTGTGGCTGGAGAAATGAGTAAGTGTGAATTGAATTGAAATAGGAATTGGAGGGATTGGACGACACAGTGCTTATTCTGTAGTACTTAAATACTTACCTCACAAAAAAGTGAGGGGGATGGTTGGATGTCTAGAACTCACTGACTAACAATGAGTTCTTCAGCTGGTAGGTACTATTTTTTGGGGAGTGTTTAGTCCTTTAAGTCTTCTGCTGCTCCTGCTCTGCTGCCGTTTGACTTTTAGGTATCCACACTGACACCTGAAGCGAGAGATTTTGTTGTCTTTGTTCAGCGTCTCACTCACTGAATGAGGATGAAGTGAACGAGGGAGCGAGCGAGTGAGTGTGTGTGGTTGTGTGTTCTATGCTAATTCGGGAGTAATTTCGCAGATGCAGCGAGCTAAGCTCCCAGCTCGCTCAGCCAGTCAGTTCCTTGTGGTAGGAGAAGAGAGCAAAAACGGTAAAAAAAGGTGATGTGGTGTGTTCTGAACAACAATATGGTAAACGACCGTACTCAGTACTCAGTATTCACTGCTGAGGAGTACGTGCTTCACACTCAACCAAACTGAGACTGGCTGAGTGACTGAGCGAGAGTCGAGATTTTACAGAGTATTGTAAGTAAAATACACACACTGAAGAATTTGCATTTGCATGCCCACCTTCCTGACACGTTGACGGACTGGAGTGCACTGGCGGAGTGAAACGGTGTTCCACCAGCTTTCTATCCGTCCATCCCATTATCCATCCATCCAACGATCCACCTATTCATTCAATTCAATTATAGAAGCTGGGAAGTCATGTTTGGGGATGCACCGCAATACTAATTGCTAGCAAATGTGTGATCGAATGCAGATTCCGGAAAATATTTATGGTGATGGGATGGGATGTGAAATGGAGAACTTTTCATTTCCACCATGAGATGAGATGCGACTTTGGGTGAACGTCAAGTCAAAGTCACCGTGTCGTATCGTGTCGGCACAGGCTCACCACACCACACCATGATCACCATCAAGAAATCAATTCGACTTTCATGCTCCGCGGATGCGTGTAATGATGAAATGATGGCTTTTGTTGAGGAATGAAGGGGAAAAAAATGGGATGAACTTGTACTTCACACTGAGGAAATAAATAGAATCTGACGAGGACCATGGACTCTATGAATACTATGGATGGCGCAAGAAAGGGAAGGATGCAAATCTAAATATCTCTCCATCCATCCATGCAAATCTTGAATGGGTGATGGCGTTCTCATTTCAAGTGGAAATTTTTCGGGGGAGCCATGTGCCAAAAAAAAAGTGAGAACTGTTCAGTGAGGATGGCTCCATTTGTTTTTGTTGCTTCCGCTCGCTCGCTCGCTCACTCGATCGTTCATGCTATTTCCGGAACGTACTCCTAAACTATGTAGAAGCACTACTAGTAATTATTTTTTTTGAATCCCGCTACTTGGACTTGGAATGTGAACTGATTGTGAGTGAGGCAGGATGGGATTGGGGGAAATTAGAGAAAATGAAAATAATCTGAACCGCTGTAAAAAAAATATAAGCCGAGCCGAACCAAGCCATCACGCCATGGCGTGGCTGTTTACCCTCTGCCTGCACCAATTCTTGATCCGTGGGTAAGTCTATGAAATTAGTGCAGCCTTTTCGCACACTCTAAAGGCAACAAAGAACTCAGATACGGTTTGAAGGAGGTCTGTAGTATCTACCAATTCTTGTTGCGCTTCTTTTGTCTTTCTTTTCTCAACAAAATGCAAAAAAGGAAATTAGGCTTGGAGTCCTAAGGGAAGGAATCATCATCATCAAAGCCATGATTATCATCATCATCACCATCCTTAAGAAGTAGTGCACATGTTCTTTCGTGAACCAAGCTGCATATATTTTTTTGGTTGAATGAATGAAAAAATGTGGATTCCGATTTTGCGCTTTAAACACTATTTTTTTTATTCAGTGGCTGTGGCTCCTAGTCTCGTGCTTACGGGATGAGTGCATCAGGATGATGATGATGATGATGATGATTCGCGTTTGCTTACGTAACACGCTCCTTGAGACATTACTGATCGTAGTACTTTTATTCGTGAAGGAGTGCACATGGTCTCACTTAAAAATCGCTCCATCATCACCACCACCACCACCATTTCTCCTTCCTTTTTCGTAGTTTTTTTCCATTGTTTTTGCTCGAAAAGTCACCTTCTTCCCGAACAAAAACGGCACATTTTTAGCCTCTTGCTCGACACGACTCGTAGCTTGCAAGTCGCGTTGAATGTACAATTTTTGAGGAAGAAAATCCTTTTTTCCCCAAAGGGACGATCCATTTAGTATGTAACGCGAACGCAGGTTGGGGAGAGTAGGGGTCAGGGAAAACCTTAACATTCTGTATTAACGCTTCTGTAAGAAGCGTGACATGGGAGGGTGTCCGAAAAATCGATTTTTTTTTCGTTACGTACTAAATGGATGACCCCAATTATAAAATCTAACCTAGCCCAAGTATTTTCGATTCTCGAGAAATTACGTATTTCATTCCCTGAGAAAATGGTTCGATGAAGCCCTGATTCGTTTCAGGAGAACAATAGTGTCCCAACCGCCTTCCTTTTGGATGTGAACACGACCACGAAGAATTGGTTGGTTGGATTGCGTTGCTGCACACACTCACTCACTCACTCAAATGACTTGAGTCGAATCACCAGATCATTTTCATTTCCATTGCCACGCCACACACGAGTCAGTCAGGATTTTTGTTGTTGTTGGTGAGGAATGGCTGTCAGAGTGAATGGATGGGAGATCAAAATCGGGAGCGTGGCAAACTCCACTTCATTCCACTCCAACTCAATCTTTGGATCTGGACTGTTCCCGTCAATTCCTGAGAGTACCGCTTCAAACCACGGATGACGATGATGATGATGGCTCATCTCATGTTTTCGTGTTTACCCTCTCCCTCGTTATTTATCACGCCAGTAATTTAATTAAACTTCAACTTGTCAGCGGAACAATGGAGCCACAGCGCTCGCTTCCCAGGACAGGATTCTTTTTACTCGTATCTGAGTTCGTATTTCACGTGAGTAGATCAAGGTAAGATAAGTAAGTCCACAAATACGAACAAGTCATCGTAATCAATCCTCCTGACTTAATTTGTTAGCCCTTAATTGAGCCCCCATTTGATATGATTCCGATACTTACTGGTGGCCTGGCCACGACGGGAGTGTCAGACCATAGGGCTACTGTACCTTCTCGCTAAATATTTGATGGGGCGTGTGCCCCACACACAATTTTAGTTCACGTTCCCAGAAAAATAAAGATATTTTCCCTGACGACAGGCCGCCAAAAATGACATTGAATTCCACTCATCATGATGGGAATTGTGACTCCTGTGGCCGTGCAAAGTGATATGGGATACTGCGCATTATCGATTATCTTCACCGGCCTAGAAATGGCAAGAACAAAGGAGTTTGATCCCAGCCAAATCAATTCATTCAATCATTCATCCCCTCGTCTCCTTCTACCATTCATGCATGGACGGACGGATGGCGAAATGCCCCAGAAAAAAATCCATCTCAGCAAGGAATTTTAGTATTTCCTTCAATCCTTTGAAAAACTTCAGCGGTCGGAGGATGAGGAGTTCCTTTCAGGAGGAAGAGGACCTATATTTTACCCCAAAAAATATATCTCCTTCACTAACTACTTAAGTGAGTAGAACATCTGCCACCGCGAGATCCCCCTTTATTGTACATCATCTTCCACCACCACTACCACCATCTTGACTTACTTTTTAGTTGAGAGGGGTTGGATGATGAATTAAGGAGGCTTTTTGTTCCCCGCGTATTGTTGCGGAGTACGATACGGATAATGATGATCACCGTCATTTATTTATAACACGAGTGAGTAATAGTACGACCAAACGATCCGATCCCTTTATTTTTTAGAAAAAAACGGATTCGCCTCCTCAGCTTTCCTCCAACAATACGATAGGAATTGAATAAGGACTCGTCTATTTTATTTCGGACACGATAGTGAGTAAAGAACACCACCTCCATAACGAACCAAGCCAAGATGAGCTGAGTTGAGCCAACCACTCCACCTTAGAAATTCAATTCAACTCAATCCAATTCATGGGCTCTTAAGTGCACCGCTCACTGATTGTGAGTGAGTTAAGTCTATTTAGCTGCTGGGATGATTTTTCCGCAGCCAGCCGTTATTATCGAAGTGCTATTTTTTGGAGGAGCCACCTCTTAAATCCCAGAGATTTTCCATTATTTCCATTTTCTCGAGACCTATTTACGCGGCAGTTATTCAACTCAACTGCCAAGGTTACCTCATTTTTTTCCGCAGAACAAATAGTTTCAGTTGACTTAAGTAATGAACGAAATTCAGCGATCATCGAGATTGCTGGCTGGCTGGCTGAGTGAGTGAGTGAGTGCTAAAAAGGCAGTTAACGGTTCTTGGAGTGAGGGCTTTGGCTTGGCTTCGCTTGGCTTTACTCTAGTCTGGTGCAGTGCACGCATGGACTGATTTCACTCCCTTCAGATAAGTACTTACTTGGACTAATCCTGACTGTGATCATGATGATTATGATTACTATTACGATTGCCTCGCTCATGCAATAATGATGATGCTCTAATCACTAGGCACCTCAGAGAACCAAGCAGTGGGGGTGATCGAATCACCTTACCATTCCCCCTTCTCTGCAAGAGTTTTGTCCTGTCAAGTGAACTAAGCCAAAATCACTCTCCAATTTCAGCCGCTATCGAAAATAACTGCGATCCTGATCATGAAAAAGTCTCCTTTACTTAATATCAGTGGAATATTATTACCCAACCCCCCACCACCAAAACAATAATAATGCGACTAGAATGGGAATGACAATGCAATTTGTGAGGCATGTAAAGCACACAGTTTACCTATTTTCGCTGCAGAAAAATTTTCCACTATCATTCCATTTCATCGCGGTCGTTTGCGAAAATGGGGAGAAGAATGAGAAGCAGGGGGAACTAGCGTATGAAAATGCCCTCTCCCATTTGGATGGAGTTACGATCAAGTTCGTTCTTCAAATTTAATGTCATGCTCATGCTCATGCTGATGGTGATGCTCTCAAGCTGTACTGCATTGTCATTCAAATGATCATATTCTGTCGGTGAAGAAGGGATAATATGCCTAATTAACTCCGGATTATGTTACTGTTGCGTCGCACATCGCATTGCTCCTCCAACAAAAGTGTTTACTTTTCTTTCGCCCGACCAGCGACAGTTTTTTTTTCAAGAGATCCTTCTTAAATATTTCGCTCGTTTAAAAATAGAACGGATCGAGTGGAAGGGGCACGTATTAAATATTAATGATGCCTAAAGCACAACAAGTCAGTCACTACAATTTCATTTTCCCATTTCATAATACAATTTTTCACATTATTAGGCATAAATACGCATCTCATTTCTGAGGCGGGATGGGATCTCAACTTGCTGTTGGTTTTTTTTTTGTATTGGAGTGGAAGCCCCAATTTTTTTTCAATTTCGAGTATGTCTGTGTGCGCATCTCATGTTCCCATGTCCTTGTGACTTGACCCTCTTTCGAGAAAATGGAGAATTTATTTTTGGGCTTTAGACTTGAATCCAACCAAATGCCTCCAATAAGCTAGGTTCGCTGCCAATAGATTCATTAGGGGTACAGTGCATGAGTAGAAAAAACACATTTAGCAGCCAAAATCAAGCCATGGTTCGATCTCCATCCATCGGTTCACGCCAATCCATACCATCTCTGCATTTCTTAAGGGTTAAGAATGGAGATAGGAATCTTTTTGGCAGGAGAATGGAAACAAAGAATATGAATTTGTTGACTTTATGCACAAGTGACGTGCTGAATGTTGATATGTACTTATTCGCAGCTTATATATTTATTCCCTGGTGGGGTGATTCATCAATCCATCTCGATAGATGGATGGATGGATGGATTCACGCCTTGTCAAGTCAAGTTCGCTTTCGAACCACTGCTGCCGATGCTGATGAGTGAGATGACAGGGCAAGATGCAGATGCAGATGATGATGATGATGACGACGTGGAGTTGGAGTGAGTTGAGTCGAGTGTGGGGATTTGGGACTGTCTATTATGACTTCAGGAAGAAGTTCTGCATTCTGTATGCCCCACCACGATTCCAGGTAGAGGAGCTCCCTCCACTCCACTCCACTACACAAATAAATCTGCCCACGCAACCCATGAATCATTTTCTCTCTTCTTTAGAAGCATCAATGAAGAGTGCCTCAACTCTCGTAAGAAAATAAATTCCTTCTGTTTATGAAATCAATGGAAGACAAAACATCATTTGAAGTTCTGCAACCTGCATCGCATCGCTGATGTGAAGCAGACGAGTCCTCGCGCATGCACGCATCAACTATGTCTTGAAAAATCACGGGGGAGTTTTGATCCTCAATCCCGTGCGATTCTCCTTTTCTTGGGAAGAATGAAAAGACTCACATTTACTCATTTCCGCGGAAGAACAATAAACACTGAAATTTTTGCAAGAAGATGTAAACAGACAATCCTGCACTTCCCCTCAAGTTCGGCAATGACATTCAAAAAGTGTATGAAAAAGAATTCGGAAAATGATTTTTTTAAACAAGTCCCCTCGCAGCAAGGAGATGTAAACAGACAATCCTGCACTTCCCCTCAAGTTCGGCAATGACATTCAAAAAGTGTATGAAAAAGAATTCGGAAAATGATTTTTCTTAACAAGTCCCCTCGCACAAAAGAATGACTTTTTTTGTAGAATCCTACGAAAAAAAATGGGATAATGTGCAGGGCAAGTGAGTGAGTGAGCACTAGCTATGATCATTGATGTGTCTACTTAAACTGTAACGGAATCGCGGGAGAGGGAAGAGGCAAGTCCCATAAATTCTGATTGTTTACAATTAACTAACAGCACTTGACACAGATTAGGCCTTGGCTGGCCTGGGATCGTGAGAGAGGACTTGCTTCAGGGCCTACCGCCACCACCACCTCAACTCACGGTTATGCAGTGCAGTCCCCCTTGATTAATTGTTCGGATTCGGATGACAGGATCATTGCACAAATGACTTAGAATTCCCCCCACAAAAAGACCTCGCTCCCCCAGCATTTCTTCAAAAAACACATTTTCACCCCAAAATCCTCTAAAGATGAGGCAGCATCAACATCCAGAAAACATTTTAAGGGATTTCAGATTTGCATTCAACGATTTTTTTCATCCGAGTGCACTTTACTGCGCTGTAATCGTAATCGTCAGTTTTATTCCCTATTTTTTGCAAGGTTCTAGCCAATCCGAAAAGGATGGAGGATATGAGATGGAATAATAATGCAAGTAGAAATCTGTTTTACAGCTTCCCAATTTCCCCTCTCGTAAATTTCTAGCTCCGCTCTCATATTCAAATTAGATGTAGGTGATATCCTGCTCCGGATCCATTCCTTCATTATTCATTCGTTTGTTGTCCCCAAAGTACTCACTTTTTTTATCTTTGGATGTTTATCTCACTCACTCAGATCATGAAACTTTATCGAGATCGCCCAATCCATCTCCTCTCCCCGGTCCCCTCCTCTGTATTCTGTATCTAATGGCGAAAATAATTACGCCATAAAAACCGCAATAAAAAGTGGCAGTCCTATCCGTGGCATCACATCACATCCGTCCAAGTGAAGGGAGTATCCCTCGATCGTTTTTTTTTATCTGTTCGCAGCTCTCTTCTCAACATAAGTGGAGCAATAATGAAGAAACGTCCTTTTTATTATGTTCTACTCGGCTAATTTAAGCAAATAAAAAAAATAAGTTGTGAGGGATCGAATCGCACAATGCGAAATCCAGTGTCATTGTCATCCCAACCAAACCAAACCAAGCTAAGCCAGGCCACTTTGCGTTTTTTAAAGGATGCCATTTAAAACTTCCTACGAAAGAAATGTATTCAGTAGAAAAGCAGGATTCACTTCAGCGTTGGAAAATAAAGTTCGGTGATAGGAACACACCAACTTTCAAAGGCAATTTGGAAAACAATTTCTTCAACAATTCAATTCGAAAAATGCTAGGAGTAACCTGAATTCAAATCATCCACCCACGACACAAAAAGAAGGGGCTGTCCATATCAAAAGTCTGAGAAAAGGGCGGGTGGGGGTTAAGGTATTGCGTGACATGTAATGCTCCATATACCCTATCCCATCATGTATAAGAGCGTCACAGAGGGGGATGGGGGGTCTGAAAAAATCCGAAATTTGCGTGACGTTTGATGTGGACAGCCTCAAAGCAGAAGTCCTCCTCATCATCATCATGCCAAATGCATCATCCCCCTCACAGAAATAGGTAGGCAGCTTCTATATCTGCTACTGTACTACTGCGATGGATGACAATGGTTTAGAAGCGCTAATGAGAAAATAATAGGGGAATAAACTCCCTCTCCCCCATTCAGAACCAGTGTTCTAAAGACAAAACTGTAAATCCCCCAAACCATTATCATTTCGAGTGTTCTTGTCCTTCATTATTTGCATTTTTTTCCCTGAAAAACATCTTCATCCTCCCTCATCATCATCATCAACTTCACCACAATGCTCTACCAACCTCCCATTTTTTTGCGGGCGAACATGAGCATGAACCTCCGTTTAGATAAAATGTGCAAAACGCCACGCCACACCACATTATAGTCAATGCCACTACCCATCATCCTCATCCCCATCGTCATCATCATCCTTCTTTTCCTCCGCACTACTACCCAAAAAATCCGAATTCATTCTCAGTCAGTCAGCCAATTCATTTGATTCCCCCAGAAGACGAAAAAAAGGAACACATTTTTTCATGCAAGTCTCCCTCTTTCAATTCAATTCAATTAAGTTCAATTTTTTTCCCGAAATATTCAGAGAGATTATAACGGAGATGAGGGAAATTAGTGGAAGTTTGTCGTCATCACCATTATTATCCTCCCCTCCTCCTTCCCCTCCATCCTTCTTTCTTCTCCCAGAGCAGAGCTGATTGTGATTGTTGAGATCACACAATGACATCCTCTCCATCCGCATTGTGCATCTTTCATAATACGCCAAACCCAGAAGGAAATGCTTCTCTTNGCTGATTGTGATTGTTGAGATCACACAATGACATCCTCTCCATCCGCATTGTGCATCTTTCATAATACGCCAAACCCAGAAGGAAATGCTTCTCTTGTTGTCCCATCTCAAGTCACACAATGAGAGGATTCGCATTCGAATTCGCATCCGTCCCATTCGAACTCCACTTCAAAAACTCTCCTTTCGGCGGAGGGACGACCAGAGAGACACTTCAAATACTCATTCCTCCCCCCCCTATTTTTTTACGAGAAAAACTCCTTCTCCTTCCCCGTCGAAGAAAAAGCCGCCCAGAGACCGTGATGAATTCATCTTACTTACTTATCAATCCGCACAGTTACATCAATACTGGTCTGGTCGAGTGGAAGGATTAAAATAGAATATATTTTTTTTATTGAAAAAGCCGAATCATCTCATCATCACGATGCCCCAGTCACTGAAAACCAGCACCAGCACCACCAATACAAATTTATATTGTGCGAATAGAGCAGCACCTCACCCACTTTCTGAGTTACTTACTGAGTTAGTTTTTTTTCTCTACAATTGATAATTCTTCATTTTGAATCGAATGGATGGGGCAGGACTCTAGAAAAGAGACTGATTCTCCTCAGGGAGGGATGGAGTGACCCTCCCCTAAAATCCTTTTGAGTTATCACCTGGCCCTGTCATTCATTCCTCTCGTAATTTAATAATATATTACCATCACATCACCTATCTATTTCGCTTCGCTTTTCTGTACACAATGGAAAGTTTTTTTTCTCTCGTTGTCACATCACCTATCTATTTCGCTTCGCTTTTCTGTACACAATGGAAAGTTTTTTTCTTCTCTCGTTGTCACTCCATCACATTTAAATGCATTGCTTTTGCTGCTCACTTTGTTTTTCCGCTGATGCTACATACATTCCGTGTGAGGAGAAGATGGAGGTAGTGGAGTGAGAACTCCTAATTCAATAAAAGATATTATGGGCTCACGAACCATATCCATGTGTTTACAATAGGCTCAAGAATTTATTGCGCTCAACGAAATAGTTGTTCTGCGTCCTCGAGAAATGCGAAATTTATGGATGTTTCGAGGAAAAAAACGAGGGAAGCCACATCAATAAAAAAACGAAATGCGAAATCCATAATACTTCGCCTTCCGTCCATGATGTCATCACCATCACCATCATCATCATCATGATACATGAGAAGAGGACCAGATTGTGCACGGTGCGCATTCACTTAACCAAGTCAGTACGTATTAATATTTAGGTGAATCTTTTTTTTGGAGTGCGCACGCACTCTAAACACGCCTGAGACATGGATGGATGGCGTCGTGCGTGCTTGTCCTGAGGTTTTCGCACCGGTGAAAATCAATATTTGCTCGGAGAGAAGAAGCTGAGGACACGACTCAAAATGAGATTATTCATCGGGTGATGATGATGATGATCACGATGACTATGGGGAAATGTATGCTTTGATCGGATCGCTGGTCGGGGAAGTGGCTAAATACTAATGCTAATGAGGGATATTTTCAAACAGCAATTTTCCTTTACGCTCAAATTGGGTAATCCCAGCAGCTGGGATCTGGGTTAATGGCATGGGACTCAAGGAGTAATCTCTGGGGTAGATCAAGACTAAGACCAACCAGACAAAATTCGGAGAATGCTCTCTTACGAGGATATTGAGATTTCGACATTTGGGATTAAACTTGGTCTCATTCCATGGCTATATATTGTCGACTGGAATCAGAATCGATGAAATAATTAATTCACAGAGATATTCAATTGCTCGACCTAAATACTTATCCAAGCCAAGCCAATAATATCTTTTAGCACGATTGCAATTGACTTGGATGAGGTAAGACCAATAAATAATAATGGTGCGATGAAAGGAAACCCCGAGATAACAGTTCAGGATTTTTTTTATGACTGATACCTCCCGACACTTTAAACTTTCGGACCCTTTCGGAAGGTGAGAAAAAAACAATGATCTTAGGAATGCATCAAAACATTCAAATTGAAATGATCGATTACATCTCGCTTTCAAAACTAGCCGAAGATTTTCTCATTGCGTGATTCACAAAATCAAGAATCGAATTGATTACAGTGTCCCCTATAAAAGCGGCGGAGCAATGAGCGGAGAAACACACATAACGACATTTTACGACACCGCAGGCATTACGCAAGCAGTATTGGGAGCACTATTATTGTCGTCGTCGTCGGCACTCAGTCTCAGTCTCAGGTTTTTGTTTTTGCGTTGCAGCCGAAAAGCGAATTTTAATGGGAACATTGTGCTCGCGAATCAGAATTTCGGATCTGAAGAAAGGGGAACTTAATGATTCCTCGTGATTGTGAATCGCCGCCTAGAGTGACTTCACAAATCCATCCAATCCGATAATTACAAATACTCACTCACTTTATTCCAAATCCCCAATCATCCATCTCGGATCATTTATGGAGGGGGAAAAGAGGATTAAAGTTGTTGTGGTGTATTATGAGCTGCGAAATGAATGAACCTGTGTAGTCGTACCTGCTAACCTACATAAAATCGCAATAAAAAAGGATATCTATCTCCTTCGTATAAAACCAAACAGGAGCAAAAAAGAAATTGGTGCATCTATCCTCTATCCTCACGATCAGTGGCTCGGCTTGGCTTGGTTTTCCTATGCAAATATTTTAATGCACTAAATAAACAAATGAGGCGCATAATATGCAGCGCGATGCTTCCCTCAGAATAATGTGGATTTTCATGGGAAATCTCTGCATTCTGCACGAACTCCCTTCATCACACCTCAAAATAGACCTAAACTCTCCAAAAAAATAATTGATTCGCCGAGTTGCATTTAAGTAAGTAGATTTGATCATAAGTAGAGCTTCAACAAGTATTTTATCCATCCACGTATAAATAGATTTGTTCCTCATTGACGAAGGGAAGACAACGAGTGCTGACATGGGAGTAAGTTATGAACTACAAATCATAACAGAAACTACAATTCCACCCCAACGGTGAGATGTGTGCAGATCGTAAAAAATATATAAATTCAATCCATAAATCCTCTCGCATAAATTCAGGCAATATTATGGAGTTTGACAGAAAGAAGTCGAAGTGAGGCCGGTGTGGTTACCACTACTATTTACTTCTACTGACAAGTAATGGTCACTATCTGCTCCACAAGTTATTCCATGGTTTGAGTCAAATGAGAGAGTTTCGACTATGGAGATTCCAATGGTAAATGGTTATAGACCTGAGTTTGACCTCTGACCTCTTCCACGGGTACAACTTTATATGCATATTGAGAGCACGCTTTTCTTGCTTGAAATAGGAAAAAATTAGCTCGATCTCATCCTCCTTGGCTGACTCTTTTGATGTTCCCAACTTCCAATTACATTCGAAAACGCAAGCCGCGCTATACACGCTCAAAGCATCGTATGTGTAGGAGGGGTCAGAGGTCAAACTCAGGTCTCCAAACATTACCACTGTAATCTCCACAGTCGAAACTGTATAATTGCAGCCAAATCATGGAATAACTCGTGGAACAGACTGTGATCATTACTTGTCAGCTTACTCCCAATGCTGCACTCGTACCAACTCTTTGGGTGAGGCGAGGTTATAACATCGCGAAATCCCCACCAGAATGAAGTATGAAGAAGTGAGAAAGAGAAAAAATCGTATATGATCGATTCCAACAATAGGGATTTTATGTTGTTTTGTAACTGGATTGCATATTCTACAACAACAAAAGGCGATAGAGTACAGTCACGCTTTATGGATGCCACCAACACCAAGACCAGCCCAGCTCTGTTGTTCTCCCGTGTGGGGATATTGGTATAGAACCCCACCAGTGTGAAAAAAATGAGAGACGATCGAGTTGAAGTGTTTGACATGACATGAATAAAAAAAATTAGAGGAACATCGAACACCTCATCCAACATTTTATAGACAGGTTGTAGACACTGCACAAAAGGAGACATGAAGAGGAGAACAGTTGAATTGAATTGAATGGAGTTGAGATGAGCGGATTTGAAAAAAAAGTTCACCAAACTATACCACCCTCACACTCGCTCGTACTCATCATCAGGTGGATTTGTAGACATCGATAGGTTTTTGATGATTTGGGGCTGTCCACATGAAACATCACGCAAATTTCCGGATTTTTTCAGACCTCCCACCCCCTTTGTCATGCCCTTATACAATATAGGATAGGGTATATGGAGCATTAGATGTCACGCAAAGCCTTAACCCCCAACCCACCCTTTTGTCCAACGTTTGATATGGACAGCCCCTTTGCTCGCGCTGTTAAGTAACTCGTTAAAGGGAGGGTTTGGGGAGAGGACAGGCGAGAAACTCGGACAAAGAATGAAATCGATTCATGAATAATAAGACGAACAATAAAAGCAATGAAATCAGCCATAACAAGTGATTCTCCTCATTAAGTGGATGCATCTCCCCCTTTTTATTGCTTCACCAGTTTTGGCGATTTACGTACTCTCTCAGAATTCAATCAATCCTAGAGCAGTCCTCCACTGCCCATGACAAAGGCTGGCCCTCGGAATTTGAGACCCTTTTCGCCCATTAAAGCTAAACTTTAATTAGCAGTAAAAATGTACTTTATAGGGGGGAAAAGAAAGAAATGAGATGAAATAAGAATGAGGAATGATTTTTTGTGCTGGGAAGTGATGTCATGTCATTATGATGATACTCCACTATTGTAACACAACTCGCCGAACAGGACAGATAGATATGCAAGTAATGCAATCGTGCGTGAAGACGAGAGACAGATAGATAAGGAGTTGGTTGGCTTGGTGGCGCGACAAAAAAAATAGTTAATTTTTGAAAGAGAGAAACACATAAACACACAAATACATATTCATGGGACTAAAGAGGAAAAAAATATGTATATGGATAATGAAATGGATGTGTGTGTACAAAGGTGAGTATTTACTTTACGCTCATTAGTATTAGGACACTCACCTCCATAAAAATGGAATTAGGAGGAACGGAGCACAGAATCCATGTCAACTCAACTCAACCCAGCACACTAACAAAATTAGAAATGTGAATTTGTAAATAGTAAAATCCCTTTAAAAAATTCTTCCAAATTGATTCGTACTCGTGTGAGGTGAGACGATCAGGATTGTTGGCGATGCCGTGGCGCAGTGAATCATTTTTGGAATGGAATGCGTGAAAAACAACGGGAAAGAGAGTGTTTAGAATCTTGAGGGAGGTTATATGGCCAAAGACCTAGTGAAATATCTTGGGTTTGCGAAATACATACATCGCTTAAAAATGTAGGATCTCATGGACTAACTGAGGTTACACTTAAATACTTTTTCCTGAGAATGAGATCCTAACTGCCTGCTTACTCGTTAAGTACTTCTCCCCCTCTCTCAATTTGTCCCAGATAATATTGAGGGAGCGTGAGATACTTGTGGAGGGCATTCTTGTTCCACGAAGGGAATATCACATTGCCCCAGATGATGAAGCCAAGCCAGGCTTGTTTGCAAATGCATTTACCAAGATCAAATAGAGAAATCCCGAAAAATTTTTTCACA
>JAHZNH010000024.1:0-14716 GCA_027744355.1 Tyrannoseira gladiata
TCTTGCCGCACTCCAAATTCTAATGGTGACATTGACGTGGATTGGGTTAAAGTGTGGTTCCATATTGCCCTCAACGATGTACATGATCTCCTTGGCAGGCTCAATAATTCTAGCTGTTGCAATGATGTTCGTCATGCCACTCGCGGTTTCTGTGAATGCAGACAGTGAAAAGTTTGTAAGGATGAAGCAGGCCACCTTCCGCACGTTCAGTCAGTGCAAGCCGAAGCGCTACTTGTATTTGAAGTGGGTTGCTCAAAAAATGCTCTTGATTCGATGCGGAGAGTTCTTCCATCTGAAGAGAGAAACACCGATCAGATATTTCGAAGTGGGCATGACAAATATTACCAATGCTGTATTGCTAATCAATCCTTAAATACTGATATTGGTACGTTTATGTAAACTTTTGTCTTAAAA
Organism: Tyrannoseira gladiata; assembly: GCA_027744355.1. Taxonomy (NCBI): domain Eukaryota; kingdom Metazoa; phylum Arthropoda; class Collembola; order Entomobryomorpha; family Entomobryidae; genus Tyrannoseira; species Tyrannoseira gladiata. The sequence continues at coordinate 415 of JAHZNH010000024.1, forward strand.
ATTCTCTTTTCTTAAAAATCTTCACAATCTTTAAAAAAGTCCTGAAGATCAATTAGGCAAAAAAATATCCTGGAATTTCATTTCTCTTAAGCCAATAGCCAGTTACCTAAATAAGTGAGTTCAGTCGTAAGTTTTCATACCTGAGACTATTTCATTGAACTTAGATAAGCATTAGCTCAACGTGATTCATCCAGATATCGATTTGTCCTAGAGCGTCTGCTTTCTTGGTTTCAAATAAAGTATTCATTTACCCAAGAGCGATTGATTTGTCGGCTGAAAATTCTACATATGAAATCAATATTTCCGCCGGGACGCCTATCACAGGTTTATTGATCATTCCATACACATGCTTTAACTGATTTTGATACCCTGGTATCCATGAAATTGAAAACTGGCGACTAGTCTGAATCACAGATTTTACAAGACAACTTTTAAAAGTTCATTTGTTTCAGTAAAACTTTTCCTATTCTCCATTTTGGTGCTTCCTAATAAAAAATTCCAAGGATAAATCAATAAGCTTGCTTGTACTTAAAAGGACACTCAAAATGTGATACCCTCGATTTGGTCTGAGCTTTGTCGTTTCAGGTCAACTCGAATACGTTGATTGCGAATATGACAACGAACTTTGAGAGTATGGCCGTTTTGGGGTCATACATTGACCCCCAAGTCATATGGCTTCCAGACCCAATTACGTTCAAATGCAAAAATGTGTGGCTTAAATACGGCAAGCATAGTCCGAACATAAGCAAAACTGCTTATTATAAGTAGAGTACACTCTTATCGGAGGTTTTTGAATAAACATTGGCATATTCTGGTTACTTGCACCGGATCTAGATGCGCTGAGATACTCCTACTTGTATTGATTATTTGGCCTTAAGGGCCTTCAAGACATAATTTAATCAATCGAGATTGTCACCATTGGCCAAATTCCCAGCCAACGCAAAAATCTGCCAAAAAGTAGGTAAAAAATTACAAAAAACATGCTTCAGCGCTATCCCATTTCTTCAGTTTTGTATTTCCTATGTATTTCTTGCATAATTTATAATTGCAGCGATAAGTACCTACGGGCTTTGGATAAAAAGTGGAGTACTTTCATTTTTCGTTCTTCAGGTAAATTTTAGTCGCATAGCGCCCAAGTCATGGACAGTGTCAGTAGTCCTTCCTCTCGTTGGGGGAATTCGATTTGCACCCCCTCACTGAAGGAAGCTTTGAAGCTGCATGAAATAATCTGCGGCAGCCTGTACCCCTATCCACTGCGAATTTCCATTAGAAGGAATTGCCTTTATCTTCTGGTGGATTGGGATACCTCCCGTTGGAGGAATCTGGCGAAGTACATTCCATTCGTAATAGCGGTCCTAGTAATCACTGTGGGAATAGCGTTAGGCTCATGCCTCCTAATTCCTATGATCGAGTTCTTCCACCCGCACAAGTTCATTGGCGTTATCCACATCGTTGTCTGCATTATCTGCACTGCCGGACTCACGATAGAATTTGGAAGCTACATCACCGCCCTGGTAGACTTAACCGCGGTCAACTATATAAATCAGATATTCGAGATGGAGCGAAATGGTAAGTCTATTAAAAGCAGCTTCTTTCTAAAAGGTAAAAAGTAAAAAAATTTTTTCATATTTTCAGCATTTCCCCGAGTCACAACCCCCATAGCTCATATTTTGGGGATGACAACGTTCGGTCTGAACATTTTAGCCGCAGTATTCATCCCCGCTTTGCCGTTCATCGCAATCCCTGCAGATCTGGACCCATTTTATATTGACTTCGAACTGATACTGGGATCCCCTTATGATCGGACCGTGTCAGCCATTCTGCTCACAACTCTGATTCGATTTAGCATCAGTTTCATTGGAGCATTTGAAATGGGAAGATTTCTTAGCTTGGGAGTGTTCTTATTCATCGGGATTCCCTTCACGTTAAAGAGGTGCTTGCATGAGCTTATCCATCCACGTTCGCGACTTTCAGAACAAACCACTCTCCGACTCTACGAACAACTCCGGATATTTTTAAAGAGGGTAGATTTTCTAGTCCGAAATGTGATATGCAATATGCATTATACTCTTTCAGGTCCAAATTATCATGGTAGTATTGATTTGGCTCGTGGTTAAGTGCAGCTCCATTTTACCCCGGATTTTGTATTTGATGGTTATTGCTGCAACAATAGTTATCATTATTACGCTGGTCGTTGCAATGCCATTAGTGGTCGCTGTGAATGCGGACAGTGAGAGGTTTGTTAGGATGCAGGCGGTAAAGTCTCGCACTTTCAATGGATGCAAGTCAAAACGGTACGTTTACTTGAGATGGGCTTCTCAAAGAATGCTCCTAGTCCGATGCGGCGAATTTTTCCATTTGAAGAAAGAAACTCCCATGCGGTATTTTGAAGTTTGTATGACCAATACAACCAACGCTATTTTGTTGATTAATCCGTAATCCTGCTTAACATTTTTGAATTGTAGTTGCTCAATAAAGGTTGATACTCACATGATAAATTTTGTTTCGATATTTCATAGTGTTATAACTGCTTGCTAGCTTTATTTTTCGACAAAATTTTTGAATTTCTTGAGTTTCAGCATCGCAGACTAGTATCACATCCACACGCTAAAAGAAATAAAGGGATCAGTATTAGATTCTGCATCGGTAGCAATTACCTAAGCATGAGTGGGTAATCTGCTTACATCATTTCCCTGACATATTCACACGTTTTGGTATTTCACGTCACAGGATTCGAACCCCACTTCTTGTGGAATTTAATCATTCTGTAATACATCTAAGCTACGAAGCTCAAACCAGACTTCGCAGTTGCTGCCTTTACAATTTTCTCTTTTATCATTGAGTCATGTATTTTCAAGCTTCTGGTTCTTCTGAAAATCCATGCGCAAAGCACAAATAAATCATACTTAGGCTATTTCAAATACTTATGTCATGTCTTCTTAAAAATACTCCTTGCCCTCCACAACAAATCCGACAATTCCATTCCATTCTGCTTCAGGTAAGGTAAGTATATAGGCATACATAAACACACCACAGGAGAAAAACGCTCATCACATCACGATATGAATGAATAGCATCTGGCAAATGCAAATACGAAACCATGTTTCATCAGCACCATGAACAAGGGGTAACGAGAGAGAGAGCGAGTCTGTTCACCGAAGCTCACATCCTGACCGGAAGTAAACTCGACCATTCCTCAAGTCATCATCATCTCGTCTCCTTCACCAATGCCCATTTCAGTTCCACTTGAGCCAGACTCGACTCACCACACACATGAAAGCAACGCTCCTAAACAAAGTAAATAGGTAAACTTCGCTCAGCAGTCAGCCCCAACGCAACCAGCACAGATCCATCATTTTTGCCTCCTCATCCATGTAAAAAATACGATTTATTTATTCCTGACGACTTTTACCACGTTCTTCGTTCCTTTCATGATGCTTCACATATCCTGTTTCTCGATCCTACCCAGCAAAGTAGAACCAGAACCTATCTATTAATTCGCAATATTAGCAACCAAAAATAAGTACATACAAGCCATGCATATCCCTAATGGATCCGAAGCAAAGTCAAGGGTTACCCGGTGCGGTATTTTAAGCTTATATGTAAGGCGCAGGTGCTCATCGTCTTTCGAGAATGTTATGTTTAACATAACGATAATGTGTTCAGATCATCATAACAAGACCAGTATTAGCTAATACTTCATACTGAAGGAGCGTTATCATCATGTTAAGCGTAACTTCGACTTGGAATCCCCACATTTTTATATTCAGGAGCTAAAATATTTTCTTTTTACCTTCGAGAATAATGAAATGAGCTGTTGTGTTCACTGAAAAAAATGAAGAGAAAGAACCCCGAGGTTGTTGATAGAAGGCATAAGACCCCCGACAACACCACGCAATTTCCTTATGACTGCCTGAATGCATTATTGGCTGAACTTCTGTTTCTGTTGGCTTGGCTCTCGCTCGATCCATTCGACATAATCACGTCAAAAATCAACCCCTATTTTTGCCAGAGGTGGAGGAGGATGATGGCTTATGGTGATGGGATGTGCTAAAGTCAACCATTTAATTTCCCATTCACATATAAAAAATATTTACCCCATTCATGTGATACCTGCTCCTGTGTGCTCTTGTTATGGTGGGTAGTGGGTTTTCAGAGATTTCTCAGTCACCATTATCATATCAGCCACTCCATAACGTCATTATTACTGATACGATACGATACAAAGAACGCGAGAATGGACGGAGGACGGTGACGCAGCCATGAAATTCAGCTGCTGAATCAGTTTTTTGGACGGGAATGGCTTAAAATGGAATGAATTTTTTTAGGGGAAACTGTAGCAAAAGTTGTTTTTGAATTTTGGGACATGGTTTTCGATTAGGTGAAGTGAATGTATTTTTCAAGTGAAACATGGGAAGTATCACATCCTCAGTGAGTGGATTACATTGTTACGCTCGCTTCCTCTCGATCTCGACCCGTCCGCTCGCTTGGAAGAGGAGGAGGATGACTCTTACTCTGATTCAGCTCTAACACGGTAGACATGATCAAGATGACATGGTCATCATCATCTACTACAACACGAACACCATTTTTTATTTTGGATAACAAGGCCCACCGTTGTTGGCGTCAGCAGAGTTTGGTTTAGTTTTTGAGCAAAACAAATAATTCTCATTTGATTGCGGTGTGGTCTTTTCGTGAGAGTTGGAGCAATTTTCAAGCAGTTTTTTCTCGAGATGTTGATCACACTGACTTGTGAATTTACCTGAATTACAGTGGGCTCGAGCTAGCAATGAGTAAATACAAAATGGTGTGTGACTTGTGACAAAATATGTGTCCATTGCTAAATCATTAATCACGTACAATTTACTCGGGATCGTGGAAAATAGTTCAGTTCAGTGGTCTCGTGTCAATCTTGTGTCATATTTACCCACAGCTCGTCTAGAACACTCCATGAATTAGAGCTGAGCTTGCTCGTTGTTGATTATTTGCCGTGTCATGTAATGTCATGTCAACTGCAGTGTCTTGACCCATGACTATGACTGTGAGTTCTTCCCCACTTCCGTGTGAAACCCATAATTAATTGTAATTTTGCGAATTGCAAATCACATTTTTATAAAAAGAATATAGCTCTTTTATAGCCATTTGGCCATCGAATAAAAATCTGTACAGCCTCAACATTGACATCATCAATCAGGGTAATTTGAAAGTATTTTTTTGAGGTTTTATTTATATTCCCACTCAAAATTTAAGTGACCCTTCAGATTAATTTATAATCCTTTCACGTAATACTTTAACTGTAACAAGTGCAATCTTATCCTGCCATCACGTAACATTTTAGTTCGATTGTTTTGAAAGGAAAGGAAACTATCATTTGATGAATCATAGGGAAAGGCGATTACTATTCCTATAGTTTCTTGTGTGGCGTTTGGTTTTCAAGTTTTCATGTTAATTACGTGTGATTCCCACCATCAAGACAGATCCAATCCACAGTTCCACTTTTATAACTCACCTACATTTAGAAATACTCTAGTGGGGTGACTCAAGGCAAGCCTAGAAATTTTTATTCAGTATTCAATTCTAAGTAAAAAATAATGCAGGGGGTCTGCGTCTTCATCGCGCTAACCGAATGAATGTAGTATCCTCATCATTTGAAACAAAAAGCGTGAGCTCAAGAGTTAAGGCTTAACTCAGGCGACCACAATTTTCTAACCCAGGTTAAGGAGTCCCTCATTTCCCACACAAGACAAGTGACATGCATTGCGCTTGGCTTGGCTGTCGCTCCTCTTCCCATTTTTTCCCACGGACCCCTTTCATTAAAAAATGGTGTTGTGCTATTGCCTTGCCTCAGAACAATAGAATGTAATAATGCTCCGCTTCTGCCTCCCTGCTCGATATAATTATGATTGAAACCTAGCCTGAGCCTGTGTCTGGCTTTTGGCTTGAGCCTATTTTTTCCGAAGGGACTGCATGGCTCACTTCAGTGCGTGACAAAGACAGGATACATGTGTAATATTGTTCCCCTCACCGACCAATCGTAGGGTAAAGGGGAATGATGATACATGAACGCCTGAGTGAGCCAGTGCAGTGCAACAAGTTGTCGTTGTAATTGTTATACAATATGCAACTTGAACTGAATTTGAATTGTACTTTTACATTATCTGGTGGATCCAATCACTGAATGCAGGCCTTGCATTCCTACTATAGTGCATTGATGGGGATGATGATTCCTCTATGATTCTTCTGTCAAAGCTCGAGTCCTTTGTTTCGAATAAAAATCAGATCAGATCTAGCGCAAGCATCGAAACAAGAACAAGGCGCAGGGTATCACACAGCCTAGGTGCCTGGTTCACTGCGACGCTTTTTCAATCCTATTCAATATAAAGAGAGGGTATCTATTGTAGCTTTGTAGTGTTTTTGACCCAATTTATGACACACATTTATTTTTATACGAGGTGAATTTATTAATATGTATAATTTATTCATACGCACTTGCCACTTACGTTTCAATTCATTTGTTACAGGGTCTCGTCTTCAGTGTTTAAACACGGCAGTGGATTCAAATTCAAAAACTTCGTTCGAGGATTCAATGATTGATCAAATCGGAGTACAGCTCATGTAAAACGTTTGGAACTTCCTTTTCATGGAGATTGTGGAAGTTTAACGCGTGTTCTACTACTTATTTTCAGTTTTTAGAGACCGCCAAGCAAGATAGGAAGTTGAAATGATGAAGTGGAATTTTGCTAATTTTTAAGAATTGCTTCACCATTTTCATGCCACTCTACTCTCGAAAGAAGTTTGATACGGTGTCATTGTGGAAAAAATGGAATGAAAAAAGAATACTGCGGAGGAACAGCTGATTTTTCAGTGAATTCGTGAAAATGCTGGCTCCCTGCCAGACAAAGGAAGGCAGCTCACCTAAAGGAACACATGCCAGCGTAATAAATAGAGTGCTAATGATAATGATTTCGTGGGACGGGAAACGGTGAAAGAGTGCCAGTGATTAAATGATGGTGGATAACAAGGGGAGCGGTGGAAGCCGCACGTCCTCCGCAATCATCATTTGCTTTAACCTCGTATTTGCGGTAAGTTATAAAATAACATGCCTTCTATTTTCATTTAATGATGTTGCGAGGTCCAAAGTAAACAAAAGGAGTCAAGCCACGTGAAAATGGACAGGAGGACAAAAGGAAAGGAAAATTGATTTTGTGAATGTAGATGCATTATTCCTCGAATTGTGTTTCCATGATTTTTTAATTTATTGTGACTTCCCTTTCAGTTCTGTGGAGCGGGTGTATTAACTCTGGGAACGATATTTCTCCGGGATGCGACAAGGGATCATCTCTTCACACTTGTGTCGCCCGGCTCCGGTATCATCACGCAGATTGGGTGTGCCATGCTCGGGATCGGGGGATTTACTTTCCTCACTGCAATTTTGGGCTGCTCCGCCGCCTTCAGGAAGTGTTCAATAGGATGGGTAAGAACAAGAAATAGCTGAGCATTTTAAGTAATCAATTACGGTGAGGATGAATTGTATTGACTGGGGGATTTTTTATTTACATGTGAATTTTTAGTACATTTTCTGCGTCATCCTCATCCTAATGGCGGAGCTAGCTTTGGGGGTCCACTTCCTCTACTTCTATGATTCGATGGGGAAGGATCTGGAGAATACGAAGTTGGTGACAACCCTCACTACCTCGTATGGAATCGATCCCACGTTCACGCAGTCTGTGGACTTTGCCCAGCATAGGGTAAGCAATAATATGTTTGGCTACATACGGTCGAAGTACTTAGTACTTGGTGGTCGTATGTGATTACCGTTAGAAACTAATTTGTCTGTTATTTTTTTGGCATCACATTCTTCCTCTAGTTTAACTGCTGCGGTGTGAGACTAGATGCAGACTATGATCATTCAGAATGGCGGAAGCAGAAGTTGGGTGGAATCGATTTGCTCTACCCGTGGACTTGCTGTCCTCTCAATGATACCCTGAGTGATCCCCCAGCCTTCATGAATCCCGTCCCCCAGAATGCATCTCAATGCCAAGTTCCGCCTGCCTCGAGTGCAAAGACGCATCGCTATCGGGAGGTAGGGAAACAGAATAACTATTGTCATAGTTACATTAAAATAATATTAATCCCCACATTGAATCATATCAATGTCCTTATGTTTCCAGGGCTGTATCAAACCCATCGAGGAATGGTTCCGGACGCAAACACTCTCGTTTGTCGGGATGGGTCTGACTTTACTCCTCCTACAAATTGCGTCCCTCTCAGCAGCCATATGTCTGTGTCGGAAGTTGTAGCCATGAGAGTCATAGAATACACAATATGATGTTTGTACAAGTGACGATCGACAAGTCTCCAAAGAATAAATCATCGGTTTTTATGTATGTATCTTACTTGTGAAAATTGTGAAAGAAACCTCCCCTTGATAATGCAGTCTGTCCTAAAAAATTGTAAGTCAAATGTAATTAAGTAATTGCCTTTTGTACATATGTATTTTTCACCAATCTCTAGCATTTAAGATAATCTAGTTGACTACTTATATAAAGTACAGTTTTTAAGTAAGTATTAAGTAGTTAAATGATCAGCTTGTAGTCGATCCTCAGAGAAGGAAAGAAGTTTGTGGTTTAAGGTCTGAAGATGTGTATCGCTTTGCCCCAGTAATGTCGGCATACAGTTTTTAATTTATTCCAGTCTTCACTTTTCTCCGGGAGATAGAGCCATATACCATAGTAAAGTGTTTGTTCTTTTGTTATGCTTTCAAATTATTAGATTGTAAGAAAGAGAATAATTTGTGTAGATCATATTTTGGATTATACCATATTGATCGACCGACAAAATAGTTACGGCAAAAAGTCATAGCTGTGGTCGTAAAATGTAAAATCAAATGTCGAACCATCTACTTCAATATTTGCAACACAAAATCAATGGTTTTGTCACGAAAAGTTTCTCTGTCAAGAAATGTTTACTTTCAGAAAAATTCATCGGGTTCGTGTTATTATGTCCTAATGAGCATTTATTTATATTAATGCAGATGGAGTAAATAAACTACCGTGTCCGAATTAGTAGTTTCTTCGCCTTCGAGACAAGGGTGTTTAATTTAATTTCATGTTTGATGATGACACTGATTACTAGCAATAATTAATGATAACTTTCTCTAGCAATTGACCAACAATGTGCGCATAGAACCAACACGTTTACTTCATACATCAATCAGATTTTTTTGCCATCTGCTGACCGAAAACTTTTAATTTCGCACAAGGCGTGAATGGGTAATGGATGTGTGTAAAATATGTTCCAGGAGAGGTATATTCTTATCATGATGATGATCATGACCACCATCGTCATCAAATGAAATGGTATGGGTTGGTTTGGATGATTGGAACACTAGAATCAAGAAGACTCGAATATTCTTTCATGGTTTCAGCAGCCTGCCCGATGGGACTGAGGTGCAGGGCAAGTTTAGCATCCTGCTGATAAATTCCACGAAGAAAACGAGCCACAGAGGGGAAAAGTTGTGAATGTTGTTTTAACTCTGAGCGAACGAGTGAGTCATTCAGAAACAAGAATGTAATGAAACTAAATACTGTCAGAAGATTCATGTACGTGAATTGAAACCGCGTCGAATATGCTCTTCTTGCTTCTGGCGAGATCGAGGGAGTAAGTTAACGTATTAAAACGTGTTCCTGTACTTTTACTGAACGAGATTCTTTGTTGTAGAAACGTCACAGCAAATTCTTCCAAAGCTGCCAGCTGCCCCATTGTAATTGCTTCTACTTCTCGTAATCCTTTGTCTTTCTTGGGTGTCGGGATATAGGGCCTAAGTAAGTAGCACGAACGCATTCATATTTTTGGAAGGGTTAACATATCCACATTTCAGTAGCATTTACTGACGAAAAAGAGCTCATATGGATAATTTTAACCTTTCTCCATCTCCAAGTTGTGATTCATGATTCCTCTTCTTAGAACTGAAAAACGTTGAGAGGACCGGGTCGATCCTTTAAGTTAGGATACCTCAGAGAGGATACATAATCTCCACTGATTTTTTCGAATGAGCTGACGAAAAACACAACAGTATAGCATTAGTCACCCGAGTACTCGAGTAAGTCCAGCGTACGGAGACCAGCAAATGATCTCCATACATGAAATACACATTTACGCGTGGGGGAAGAGAGAACTACTTACTAAGTCGCATATTGAAGTAATAGAATTACTCGAGTAAGCTTAACCACGAGTTGCATTCTTTGACTTTGAATCTTACAAAAGCACCAAGTTTCTGGACATGTCATTCATTTCACTTCAAAAACTTGCCTTCGAAGGTTTCTGTGAGTGACTCTTGGTTCTTACTTAGGAGTTTTTTACTTGAGACCTGAAGAACTAAATTTCTGAAAGTAGTAAGGGACAGTAATGGAGTAATTAAAATTTCGCCTAAATTGGAAGAAGTTGAGTGAAGATAAAAGTGAATCGTACAATTAAATTCTCATCATGAAGTTCTTGATTCCATCGTTTGCGTGGAATTCCATGCTCATCTTGGGGGCAATCTTCTCGTTCACGTTTGTGTACAACAACCTTTGACCTTTGTTGAGGAGCCGATGCAATGTCTTTGCCAGAAAAAAGTTGGGGTTTCAGTGGAGCCCCTGTGCGACAGAGTGGAGGAGGTCTGTGCGGAAAGTCCAATTGTACCAATATACTTACCAGGTGTAATACTCATAATACGTAATTAATTTTTAATTAATTCTTTACATTTAGTGCTCCTATAAAGGAAGCTTCCGCGAATAAAGTGCTTTAAATACAATATGAACTTTCATTAAAAATTTTCCCCTTTTTTCAGCGAACGCCACCCCCAAGTCGTTGGATAATGATTCACGATTCGAAATCCAGAACTTGCATGAGATCAGTAATGGAACATGGAATGGGAGTTACATTCAAGCAGTAAGGCTGTCTTCCCCTTTGGACTACATCTACCGGAAGAACCAGCATGGATACAGTTTCTTTGCCCTGAAGCTCATCGTGATCTCCTTCCTGTTCATTCTTAACTGGGTACTATTTCGAGCTCGCCAACAAGTGCGCGAGTTCAAAGTTGACCTGGAATCGGAGTACCATAATCATGTCCCGAAAGAGCGTTTGTTGAGCGTCATCGTGGACCATCGGGTATGTACTTTCATGAATATCAGATCAGTACAAAATTTAATTGTTTTGTAATCTGTGCAAGCCTAAATAAGTTTTGTTTCTCGATTTGCCCCTAGAACTGGCTCAGAAGGTTGGGAAAGAAACACTTTGGCCACACTGTGTTAGGGCTTCTCCTCATCGTCCTCCAATTTGTACTCCTGGAAATGTTCATTGGAAGTGAGACCACCCTCCCCCAAATTTTGTTCTCCGTGTGGAAAGCCGTTGAAAACAAGGACTTGTCATTGCTCTTCCTTTTCCTGAACAGCAATATCTTCCCCATCGTTGGCGAGTGCACATACCGAATGTGAGTCAACAAAACTTGTAATGCAATCCATGTGAAGAAATGGAAAGAATCTCTATTCTTAATACAAGTTATTCTGTAATATGGAATGCGATTTTAGGTACTCAGGCGAGATGCTCGTGGGATTCGAGGAGCGAGTAATCACTTGCACGGTGGGGCCTAACCTCTGGAACACGATTGGATTCATCATTTGCTACGTGTGGACCGGCATCCTCGCAGTTATTGGACTCTTCACTCTTCTGAAGGACGTTTACTATGCGGCCAGGAAGCGAGGGTACTTCGCGTATTATGGGGACGGTCGCTTATATTTCGGCGAAAGTGTTAAAGGGAAGGTTAAGTACGAAAATGTGAAGGTGAGTTTCTTGGAAAACTGGCTCATCCGGGCAGTATTTTTTGCGGGGTACGGCAAGCATAACAAATATCAAGTATTGGTGTGCGTTGGCCTGGGCATAAATACTGTTGACGCCATTGGTTCTGATGAGTAGTAGTGATGATGATGATGATGATGACGTTACAAAATGTTAGACTGTTTGAATGGCTTCTCACTGGTAGTCTCGGATGTGACATGTAACCAATGTTTTATTTTTGGAGAATGTATTTTAATATGGTTTTCAAATTGAAGGATAAGCCTTTCTCACAGAAGATTGTATAGATAAATGAGCATAAATAATGGAAGTTGTTATGTAATTTAAGTAGTGAATTTAGAATTGAGTAAGCTTCATTCTTTTGACCAAAGCAAAATGAAAATCAACATTTACCACTATGAAGCTAATTAATTTGTAAATATATAACGTAAAAATGATCGTGGAAACATTTCGTCTATTTTTTATTCATTCATAAGAATAATGAAAATTAGAATAGTTTTGTAGTTTTACATGTAGGATATCTGTATATGTAAGTACTGAACCGCTTTCTTTGATTGTGATGATCATGGATTGAAACGATGATGCTTTATTTACCTCTAAAATAAAATTTTTCAGGCCTTTTCATACTTGACGAAAGTACAAATCGATACATCAATTTAAATCATTTATTAAACCTTCCGCAATCAACAACCTAAACACACGACGCATAAAGTACAGCCCTAAAAACAATTTATTAAGTTAAATCCACCAGTTACATACATGAAGCACACAAACTTACGAAAAGTTACTAACCAATCACTACTTAAAATGGCCGTTAACTTCAGCTTAATTCCAAAGATTCAGCATATAACATATCAAGCGTTCTATATTGCTATCAATTCGTTGAGCCTGGATAGTTATTTTGCCAGCAAGGATAAAACATTTAGATATCAAAAAAATTTTTACACTCTCTACATTCATTACCAAACTTTGTTTAATCCAATACTTAATGCTCCATGAGGGGGAAGTTTCTACCACAAAAACTGCAAATGATAGGCTCAGCAGGAAAATAAACACCAAAATTGGAAAAAACAGTTTCTGCAAATTAACCAAATCAGGTTCTAAAATTGGTTTGTTTCCAGAATCCATCATTGACTTTAAACGATCCACTAAAAGATTCACTGTCCAAACTGCCATTTCCTGCGTTTTGTCTTTGAGCCCAGCTTCGTGAATTCTACCGATAGTTTCCATCACCCAGGCACTATTCACACCCCACATACTCCAGTAAAAAATTCTGTTCAAGATAATTCTGCCCCACAAATCCACAACTAAACGTATTATTTCCATCCAAGTTTACTTGGTCGATAAGTTGGGGTGTGGCTAAATTAGCTTGTCTACTACCCAAAAGAAAGATTTTCTTATTCATTAATAGTCGTGGCCTATCTAAATCGGTCATATTCCTATGTACATAAAAAGCTTTTGAAATGTCCACAAAAATTTTCCTCGATTTGAAACGGGCCACTGCTTTTGTCTCAGCCGGACTATGATTCTTCCCATCAGACCGATCCCATACGATTTGGTAGCCATCGTTAAGAATTTCATTGATTGTAACCGTAAGTGGGGGGAAAAACTTTCACAGTCACTGCACTCGTTATGCTGTTCTCATAATATGACCTGGTGGTCACTAATGTCACTATTAAGAACAAGTACATGCCACCCAACTTACTCTGTATGAGGACAAACTCTCCACTGCAAACTTTTATGAAAGACCACATTTTATTATTGTACGTCTTATCGCGCTGAGAAAAGCCAATGATTCTAACTAGAACGAAACCGACGCAAACCAAAATCGCCAAGAAACTCGCCCAAAATTCTGGAGTGAACCCGTCCGTCCACAGTCTCACGCTCAGCAAAGCCGCAGGAGCATCATTACTCTTGCAGTAAAACAGTCGTTGATCCAAGTGACGTGAAGGTTGTAATTGACCTGTTAAGAGCTCACCGGTAAAGTAGTTTTCACGGAGAATTTGAGAACCATAACTAAGGATAGCTTGCCGATCCTCCCAAGGAATTGCAGTTGAAAGAACCCGGACGGACAGATTATGGGTTTCTGCGATGTATATGATGGTCATCAGAGAGGCGTCACAGTAAAACATGTCAGCTGACTTGAGAAAGAGTCGTGAGCAAGCAAGTCGATCATTTCCATACTCCTCGGAACTAAAATAACTGGTTAATACGGTTTCATGTAGTGCATTTACACGAATGTGATTCCCCGCTCGAAAATATCTTCGATGGTAGTCTAACGGATTTTTCAATACTGCCTCAGTATCTCCTGGAGATGGCGGAGGATCGCAGGTAGGTGCGCATGAAGGAAAGAAGTTTATGCGGTCGCCTTCAATTTGTGCCAACATCTTAATTGCGGGAAAGAGCATGAATTGTCTGTGAAGCCTGAATCTAGGTAGAAGTAAAGGTCCCCAATGTCCAAAGAGGA
>JAHZNH010000025.1:0-11872 GCA_027744355.1 Tyrannoseira gladiata
GTGACAATACTTAATAGTGTAATTTAATTATCTGGAAATAATGGTAATGGTGATAAATTATGGGTGCGACGTTTGTTGGATTGCAACTTTAACCAGAGGTTGTAAAAGTTAAATGGGATTCTCGTGTCGGAAAATAAAGACTATTAGCAATTTAAAATAAAATGGAGAGAAGAATGAAAAACAAAACGTTTTAAAATTTTTGGATGCGATTTAACGCCTTTAAGTAATTTTTGAAGTATATCTGCGATTTCCTCAGGGGATAGATTTGATTCGTTGTCGCATTGGAAAGTCCGTCCAGATTCCTGGCGATTAGTGAGATTACCAACTGGAGGAGATTTTCGATTTCCTCCATGCCAGCAAAATCCTCAATCTGATTTCACCTCATTGTCTTAATGCATGCTAATGATCTGTGCCAAATCTTTGATCTGCCTCCAATTTCCATGCAAAACATGCACTTTTCACTGGTCTTTAATCCCACTTCCGTGTTTCACGCCTCCCCACACTGACCCGATTTGATTTAGGGCACCGTGGAAGGAAACTCTGTAAATAATGTTCGGAGCACGCATATAATTTTCTTCTCCCACTTTCTCATTTCCCTCCGTGCTTTATTACTGCAGCCATTAAATCTGTATACTTCTTCATGTTTACCCTATGTGCTGTCGACACATTTCATTGTTTTGTTCTTCCCCATTACACGGGGAGATATGCATCACCCTCTTTACACATATGTAAGTAGTACCACTACTTCTATTGTAACTAATTCATTGCAAACAATATGTCACTGTCACTGTCATCACAGTTTAACTGTCACTCAACCGTGGAGGCGAAGCAAAGTGAGTTCTATACTTAACTACAAACCCTATTGTAGCCACTTGCAGGCCAAACTCACTCAATTTCATTTTCCCCCATCTCCCCATCTCCGTCGTTGTTTCTGTTTCGCTCATTATTATGAAAAAAGGGTCTCGGGTCATGAAAACACTCTCTTCGCTGGTCTATTCTATCTCTGTCACGGAGGAAGGAGCATATGTCGTTTACATTTCATATTATTACATCGCATCATCAACAACGGGAAAATGGAATGGAGGAGGCGCTATGTAAAACTAGTGCAATGTACTACTCACCATAGTCACATGTCACATCATGATAATCCAAATCCAAGTGAAATTGTTTTTTACTCCGTACCCTCCCTCTCCCTCCCTCGATCCAGTGTGCTATGTATTTGCTTTCCCCAGTTTTTTTACTCAGGGCGACAAGCCAAGCTTGGCTGACTGGAGCTCTGACTGATGGTGAGTGAGTAAGTAAAGTAAGTATTTATCTACATGTGAGTGTGTGTGCTTTTCTTCTTGTCACTGAACTCCCTCCGTCTTCCTCATTATGGCGAGCGAGGACTGAGGAGACGGGCGAGATAAGGGAGCATCCAGATATCTAGTACAAACTTTTTTTTCCCTTGTAAATTATTCCAGTATTTTTCGCTGGTTTCCCTCCGCTTGCTCGTCTGTCCGTCCATTACCTTGATTGCATGCAGATGAGTGTAAAAGATTCAATGAATATAAATGAGACGGTAACAAAGGAAAAAGACGAGCGACCATAAAAGGACTTGACTCGTGAGTAAGCGAGTGACTGACTCACTCACTCACTCAGTCAGTTCACTTCGAGTTCGAACCTCTCGGCCTCGGTCTCGCACTCATTTTTAGGAATTCGAATACAGACACACGACGACGACACAGACATTTTGTACCATTTAACCTCCACTCTCCACGAGATAAACTCTGGGCAACGAGACGATATGGATTGCTCTTCCTCTCTTTCTGCTTTTATTTATCCAACCTCCTTACATTTGTCCCTTTTCTACTTAAGACGGAGACTAGTTTCCTTCTTGTCCGCAGAAAAATGAAGTGGATTGGCTGGATGAATAAATATTTACTAGACTGGATGCGTCTCTTCCGTCTTCCGTGTCGAGTCGAGTACTTACTGGATTGTCTCCGAAAAGTATAAAACGAAGGAGTCATTGTCATTATATGCCTTCTTGATTTCCACTCGCTTTCATGATTTCCATGCACCAAACGGAAAACGCCCTGGTCGACCAGTTAAGTCTGTTACGTTCAGATTCAGATGCGTAGATCATGCCCAACTGTAAAAAAATCTGTTTTTCGTAGAAATGGTTGACTCTAACGGGTGGAGTCAGTACTCAATACTCACTCAGCAACAACACTCATGTCAGTCGGTTTCGGTTGGTTCATCCATCTCATTATTGTTACAGTTGTTGAGTATACTTTTTCTCACGCAGTTGTTCCCAATGTCTCCCTTTATGTCTCCCCTGGCTTTTGTCTTCCTTTCACTCATTATCGTCATCCTCTCTCATCAACCAAAGGAAAAAAATCTGGAGACTTGCATCCTCTCATTCGGGAAAAATAGGAGCCTAGCTACTAATAAAAACAATGGATTCGTTCCGTCCTGGTCTCTTATGTTCCAGCAGCTTTTTATTCATTCACTTCTTTAATGAGTGCACCGCATCCATCCACATTTACACTCCGGCCTATTTTTCTCTCGAAAGAGCCTTTTCCCTCAGATTGGAGTAGGCACCTGTCACACAAACAAAAAAAATGGAGTTTTTCCTCTTCTCATGGAAATGAGGAGGAGGGTGCTTTGTTCCTCATTTGTTTCCTTCATTTTTATAACGTCTCCCTTCCATATTCTGCATTATTAGGCAAAATCTGGAGACTTGCATCCTCTCATTCGGGAAAAATAGGAGCCTAGCTACTAATAAAAACAATGGATTCGTTCCGTCCTGGTCTCTTATGTTCCAGCAGCAGCTTTTTATTCATTCACTTCTTTAATGAGTGCACCGCATCCCTTCCATTTACACTCCGGCCTATTTTTCTCTCGAAAGAGCCTTTTCCCTCAGATTGGAGTAGGCACCTGTCACACAAACAAAAAAAATGGAGTTTTTTCCTCTTCTCATGGAAATGAGGAGGAGGGTGCTTTGTTCCTCATTTGTTTCCTTCATTTTTATAACGTCTCCCTTCCATATTCTGCATTATTAGGCAGGCATTAAACACCAAGAAAAGGGATTGCTCAAGCACCATCCAGCCTTCACCATTCAGGACATTATGGTCCTATTTTTTGGTTATGCAATACTACTTAGTTAGGCCTTCATCTTTTCCTTTTGTAATTGATGACAGGCTTAATGAGAAAAATTGACGGTTTGGTGAACTGCGAAAAAAATATTATTGTTCCCCGTCCTGCCTCCATAAATACCAACGAAGGACAATACTACCTCCGTCGGAATTTCTTGTGGACCCAGTTTCTGAGGATTTTTCTCTCCGTTAATTTCAGAACCATTTTTTTTATTTTGTGGAGCGTCGTGTTCGTGAGCAGCTGAACTGAAATGCTACTAATTCTATTCTACTAATGCATCACTCCCTTACACTTTTGAGCACGTTGCATCGTGTCGTGTCGTGTCGTGTGTCGTGCCTCTCTCGGTTTCTGGCAGGGCTTTCCTTGGCTTGGCACGTTAAGTGGGAGCGACAGCAGCGGTAATTTGAAGCTGAGCCTGGGAGAACTACTCCTTTTATGCGGAATATTAAGGAAAAACGGCAGGAAATTGATACGTGTATTTAGCGTTNTGTGCGGAGTATTAAGGAAAAACGGCAGGAAATTGATACGTGTATTTAGCGTTCGACTCAAACTATTCCAGTTTTTGGGTGGCATTCAAAGCATTCGTGTAAGTAGTAGCCTACGGAGCAGGTGGTAGTTGGGAGGCAAGGCACGCACAAAGTACACCGCAGACGTTACTTGATACCTCGTGAGCCACCCACCAACCAACCAAGCAACTGTAATAATACCCATTTTAAAATTTCCATGAACATGAAAATCCCCCTCCTGGAGTAAATAGTAGTTTCAGCAGCAGTGCAAGCACAAGCCAAGCCATAATGATTATGGTATAGTTCACTTCCCGTGCAAAATAGTATCCAATCCCGCGATAGTAGTAGTACATAGTTGTAGTGGGCCGTCCATACCAAATGAAGTTTATGATTTTCTTGGAGAAGGAGTCATCTGTTGTCCAGCATCCGGCATGCATGTGCAATTTTCTGAGGGGGAGAGAAAACTGGACTAGAATTTAACCCAATTTTTCCCCCAAGTCCAACATAGTCCACTCCCAGCCCCAGCCTGGTAGCGTTCTGTACCTCTTTTCCGCTCCAGAAGAGTGAGGCGGATAGGCAGTCGCAGCAAAGCGAAGGCTGTGCAATATGGGTCCAAGATCTTACATTATAATCGTCATCATCATCTCCCTATTTTTTTCTAAACGAAAACGACGAACTAGTCAAAGGCTCGGGGAGATGTTGTGCCAGAAGGGGGAACCTTTTTCCCCGAAGTCCATGTGGATGAAAGTAGTGGAAAGACAAGTAAAAAGTCGAGCCAAGCCAGAGTCAGAGCCAGACAAGCCCGGAGTCAGACTCTTCCCCTGACTGGGGAACATGTGATCAGACGAGGCAGCAACAGTCTGTCGCTCCGCTCCACATACTCACTTTTAGCTTGGTCAGGAGGAAGGAAGTGAGTGAAGCCGAAGCCAAGCCACTTGTGTTTTTAAGCTAATATATATGCAGCCCTTATGATTTTTATTCGTTTTTTTGAACCCACTCTCCCGATTTCACTCTGAGTGAGTGAGTGGGTGAGTACTACTTCTCTCCACATGACGATCTCCCTCTGTTTCTCCCCTTTCACGGTCATGTGAGCATTGAGCTTGCAAGCGAGACGGAGCGAAACACAAACCTACTTTTGCAAGCATGAAAAAGATGGACAAACAATGCACGCCGAGCGGAGCCAAGGCCCAACTATAAAAACTCACTTTTCTCTCGGTTGCCCTTTCCTCCGTGAGGAAGGAGGAGAAGAAATAGGAGCACTACTTACAACAACTACTTCTTCTCTTGGCGAAATCCTTTCAACCTTGTTTTCATGTTTACATTACTTTCGAAAGCAATAATATATCCCTTTTGGAAAAAACTCGTGCATTATGCATCAACGTAAATAACTTGCGGTGCAGGGCTCAGCTCCGCTCAAGGAAGAACTCCCTCCAACTTGGAAATACTTAGTAATTCCTTAGAAAGCGAGGAAAAAATTCGAGCGTGTTTTAAAGTTTCCTTAATAGTGCTTAAGAAAACACGAACTGGAGAAAGTAGGACTGGAACTGGAACTAGAAGGGAAGTAATAATTGGAGCTAGAAACAGCAGCAAAAGAAAAGTATCAGCTAAGCACCACGAAGGTTTGCATGGTACTGCTACTGCTAGTGGCCATCCACATCCGGAATGAAATGTGCGCCTATTAAGTAAGCAAACGCATCGCATCCCAAAAAAGGTTTTCCCCTTGGCATTTGCATGCATCTGGAAGAATGGATGCGGTACTATTTATGCGAACGCTGGAGAAAGCTGGATCTGGATCTGGATAATTTTGCACATTAGTATTAGCAACAATCATGCAATTTTAATAATAAGGTTCCCATGCTGCTGCACAATACGATGCACAAGTAACTTAAATATTTCCAACTTTCCCAACCCAAGTCCCCCAGCTCCCTCCCATTCTTCCAGCTTTGGGGTTCTTTGTCTTCGGGGAAGTTTGAAACTGAGCTGGAGTCTGGAGTTGGGATTGGGACTGAGCAGCTTATTTTTTGGGGAGATGCATAAATAAATAACCAACTTTTTTATAATGTTTCCTGCGCAAAGGAAGGAATACTAATGATGATTGTGATAATGGCGATGATATGGGCACAACAAAAAAAACCACCGAAACAAGAGATTATTCTTCTGCTTCGAGGCTGTTTCATAATAATGAAATGCTAGTTTCTGTTCCGGCCTACCCACTCTCCGGAAAGATGAGTGCAATGATACATCACTTCTGTTTATGAGCCACCGCTAAATTCATTTTTTTCTGGGGTTCAGTGGAGTGGGTTCACTCCTATTCAAAACGACGTGATGTGATGTAATGCGATATGGCGTCACTGATGATGTTGTTGTTCCTGAAATGCATTGTGTTCTAGTAAAAACTGAAATGCATATACGGTGCCATGAAGAATTCAACTGCAATGCAAAATGCCCTTTCTCCTCTCCTCCTTCCGCATTGTTTCCCAGAGAAGGAATTTTCCTCGTCCGGAGTTGGATTTGGATTTGGAGTTGTTGAACTTCCACAGAAAAGCTATTCCAACGCAGGATGATAATTCATGCATGAAACTTCCAACCAACTTCTTAGTTGTTGAACTTCCACAGAAAAGCTATTCAAACGCAGGATGATAATTCATGCATGAAACTTCCAACCAACTTCTTTCAAATGAATCTTTCGAAAACTAATGCGATGAATGCATCTCCGCATCTCCAACTCTGGGAGAGAAAGTTTTTAGATGGGGAGTAGTGAGCGAGTAGTAGTTTTTCTTCACCATCTCCATGAAACATTAGTTGTGGGAGTCGAGTGGGATTACAATTTTTGCGAAAAATCTGACTGGTGAGTTGTTGTAACTTCTGCTCACAGGCTCTATTAATCTTCCATGCACTTCTCTGGCTGTCATCCGCACAGAATTCGCAAGATAAAACAGGGGGAGGGGGACTGGGTGAAAGGATGCCTCGTAAAGTGGAAATGGGATTCATGTAAAAATATTAGTTTTTATCTTTTCCTTCAACCAACCCATTTCATTGTGAATGTACCTATTCATGTTCCCTACATTTTCACCTTCGGCAGTATTGGATGCATAGCTTGGCTCTGGTCGGGTTTGGGAGATCTTCTTCCTCCTTGTTTTTAGCAACTCCGTGATCGACTGACAGTCATCCTGGTACGCACAGAATTCGCAAGATAAAACAGGGGGAGGGGGACTGGGTGAAAGGATGCCTCGTAAAGTGGGAAATGGGATTCATGTAAAAATATTAGTTTTTATCTTTTCCTTCAACCAACCCATTTCATTGTGAATGTACTTATTCATGTTCCCTACATTTTCACCTTCGGCAGTATTGGATGCATAGCTGGGCTCTGGTCGGGTTTGGGAGATGGTCGACTGACAGTCATCCTGGTGGGGTAACGCGATCAGTAAAGTAAATACGGTTACATTAGGACAATCGTATCGTATCAATGCCTACTCGCCCAGGGAATGACCTCAAAAAAAGTCCTCTTCCACTCTGCAATTTCTTCACCACTGCGCTTTTTGACTGATCTGCAAATTTACATTCAAGAAGTCCACGATTTTTTTTCTCACCGTTCCGGGATAATGTATTTTGACTAGAGTGGGTCGGTCGAATTGACTATGATGTGGCGTGCGCTGCATAACCATCCCGTTTCCAGAGAAAAAGATCCAGTGCATCTCCTTGCACGGAAGGAAGGTTCGAGTCCTTCTTCCTAAGAGCAGAGTAGAGGGAGATATGATTTCAGGACATGAAGACAGCCCTGCTCCCTTTCAGGTCTCAGAGGCACATTTTTCTTAAACGAAGGAAGTCTCGAAGGACCTTGCTCTCTCATTCCTTTCGCCATCCACATGAAGACAGCCCTGCTCCCTTTCAGGTCTCAGAGGCACATTTTTCTTAAACGAAGGAAGTCTCGAAGGACCTTGCTCTCTCCTTCCTTTCGCCATCCCTGTCAAAGGGGGAAGTGGCATGAATTGCTAAGCGAGTGCCGGAGTGAAAAAATAACTTGCTCCTTGAGAATGAGCCACTGATAAAAAAGGACGTGGCCCTGGCTCCGTGCAGATAACTGTCCGTCTATGTCCATCACTATCAGTATTCAAAGTATCCAAATCCAAATCCAACAAAGTTACTTAAAGTAGCTNCAAAGTATCCAAATCCAAATCCAACAAAGTTACTTAAAGTAGCTCGGCAAGCTTTCCTCCTAAAGTTCATTATAATTCTTTGCCTCCCCAGTGAGGATACAGGAGCTCCTTCAACATAAACTTCTTTTTTTTATCTCCCCCGTCCACTTTGGAAGTTTTTGGGGAGATGCGAGAGATGACTTATTTTTTGACTTCAGACTTCAGCTTATAGAAATCTTAAGATAATCGTTACCCCACAGGAAAAAAAGTTTTATGCTTCAGAAGGAGGCAAAACCAGGTCATATCACGATTCACCAAAAGCCTGATGAGATGAGCTTCCCTGTCTTTGGTCAGCTATCCAAACTTTTTTTTATCCAAATCTAAGAAGAAAAATATTTTCATAATAATTAATCTCCAGAAATCCAAAAAATCGAGAGGAGTGACAACCGATAATGTGATAACATTAACCCTTGAATAATTTTTAATTATGTAAGGAGTCTAACTGCTCCTCGTGGAATATTCTGTGGTAAGTAGAAGACCTGGAGTTCAAGGAAGTCACCACTTCCAGGAAACTTTAACGAGGGAATAAGTTCTTCTTTAAACTTTTACGAAATATTTATGATGGATATATGAACAAAATCCATGAGAAAGCAAGACTCCGTCGAGCAACATGGACATTGGGCAACATGGATGGTCGCTCGCGTACTTATCTATTCAATCCTGTTATTTTGTCATCTCTTGGAGAAGGAGAATGCGTAAGCGGAGGAGAAACAAGAAAAAAAGTTTACTTTTCTCTCCGAATCTTTCCAGTCGAGTCTAGTACTGGTTCCTGGAATTGCGAGATAACAACGCACGAGTATGATAGTATCTCCAGTCCAGGTCCAGTGGCAGTATTGTTTTTACTGCCTACCTTACCAACGTATTTACATTTTTTTCTTGCATGCCCTTCCCGCTTTGAATTTTTAATGTACACACACAAAAACAAATGGAGGAGCTGTTTTTACAAGGCTGCACTTGACTTTCCCTCACATCCCGAAATGCGGTGTGGTGCGTCGTGAAAGATTCTTCTTCAAAGAATTATTATGTATACAAAACTTCTCTACACAAACATGTAGAAAATGCAGATGTACTATTTACTCATCTTATTTTTCAACAGATCCATCTTGAAATACCGTATTCTCGGAAGTGGTGCGCGGACCTCGAATAGACCGCGGGTCTCTGATAGACCGTCCGGCTAGTGTTTTTTTGCCCTATGCTTATCGTAAAAAATAGCCTTCGAACCTTCACACTACCTTCAGAACTGCGCTGCGTGCTTTGAATTTGTACGATTACGGGCTAAATTGACTGAACTGCCGGAAAAATGTGTGTAAAAACGCAAAATTTTGGATTCTTATCTGGTAAAGAAAGTATAGAACGCGGGCCTGAAATAAAGCGCGGGGGGTCTGGGTCGAAAAATTTAATAGAAGGCGGAAGCTCTATTTCCGAGAATACGGTAGTAATAATACCGAGTCTGAGATGGCTTTAGTTTTTTGTTTAGTTTCTCAACCTCTATTTTCGTATGCATTACTTACTTGAGCTAATGTATTTATGCAACTCGTAGGGAAAACTCCAAGCCTGAGACTTCCAACTCTGAGTGAGTGACTAGCCTGGGTGAGTTGACATTGACGGAAGAGGGGAAAGAATTAGGGAAAGTAGTAGCAGCATTGGTAGTACTAGTAGTAGTAGTTTTGCTCCTCCGTCCCATCCAATTTTTTAAAAGTAGAATGGGCGCATACAAATGGGATGGGATGATGAGAAAGTCTCGAATTTCATCTCCTTCCTACTCAGCTCATTTTCCCCATGTTTCTCTTTTCTCGTATGTATGAGCCGTTCCGTTTTGCTCGAGTAAATGCATTTCGCTTTTCAATGAGTAATGGTCGCTCCCTTTGAAAAAGTCGCGCTTCACCAACTCCAGCCCAAACTTATAGGTAAAGTTGGTCCTGGTCTTGCTGTAGGTGGAAAATGCTCAGCGTGAATCACAATAAAACATCTTCCTAAAAGTTTCGTTGCTTGTGGACGTGTTCAACTTTTAAATGAGCAACGGATTTTTGCTCGATGCGATGTAGCGATGACGCTCCAGAGTCCAAACTTTGTCGCAGTTTATAAGTACCCACCACACCACACCAAAAAACTTGTATTTCGCCCAGACACAAGCTCAGTAGGAGAGTAGTAGTACTCACTTTCTCCACGAACTTTTCGACTTGTTTTCTCCCAGAAAAAAATGAAACTGAACCAACCAACACGGAGCCAAACCACTGGCAAACAGCCCCAGCCCTAGCCCTGGTCTGTGTGGGGTGGGGAGCGGGGAGAGATAATATTATGCATATTAAGTGCATATTTCAGAAAATTGGTGTGAGTGCGAGTGCCTCCCCGCTCGAGGAAAATGGATGGCATGGGAAATGGTAGATGGGAGTCATCTCAAGGCGAAAGTGGACTCACACATGAGCACTTTATTTTTATTTGCATACCCACGACAAAAAAAAATATGCATAGTTGAGATCTCTAGATGCGATGCAAGTAAGTACTTTCACTCTCGACTTGAGCGAGAGGCTCGATGAAAAGCAGGAAACTTTTACCTGATGATGGCGAGAAGCATGAAGGAAGAGTTGGAAGTTTTTCTACTTTGAGCAGACCAACAGCGTTTGAGATCATTCCATTTTGTTAAATATGCATGCACGCTTCCTTCATCCAGTAGGAGTTTTGAGGGGGAAGCATGACCAAACTAAAACGTAAAAGGTAAAGGTCGGTATTAGCTTATGGTACTCGTGGATACATAGTGATGATGGTGATGAGAGGGGAAGTTAAATTGCTTATGAGAAGGGGGAAAAGGAGGAATGAGCAAGGTAGACCAGGGAAAGAGGTACCTTGATCACCTCCACCAAAAAGGCTGGAGGAAGAAGACGTGCACGAAAGGAGCTCGCTCATGATGGTGGTATGCATCGCACGTTTTATGATTTCAATTTTTCCCCTGAATCGGACTAATGGTCAAAGCTTTCAGCTTTTGATGGCGGAGAGTGAGTGTGACGTGGGATGAAACGAAATCAATGTTAGAGTGCACCAGTCAGCCAGCCAGAGAGCGAATCCAAACCCACCCCCGAGCACTCTCACTTCGTGGATTGAGGATCCATAGGCACATTAACGTGTGCGTGTGGCTGATTAGAGGAAGTGCAATTTTAAACCGTGATTTGTTACCTAATTTAAATGACAAACAGCCGGAGTGAGAAATCTCGGGGAGCAATTTGGAGTCATTAAGGTTGGATGCACTTGCTCACGAACATTATTTTCGCCTGGAGCTGGAGCCATGGAGTAAGGCTAGGAATGGAATGGGATTGACTTTCTACGGGGAGGATTGAATATATTATCATCCTCATTCATTCTCTCCATTTTCCACTCCACAAAATTGGGAAATCCCATTTCCCCACTGAAGTTGGCGTGTGTGGAGGCACTATTAGTAATTTATGTAGGCTGCCTTCATTACATCCATTGTTTTTGGTGAAATGGGCCCGAACTCCCCAAACTTCTGGCTTTTATGTCGCCTCCGACTCCAGACAGATAAATAAAGGGCTTGTGTATTCGAAAACGATAATGGGAAGTGACAAGCCTGGTGATGAAGCAGGGTTACCAAATAATTAGCCTTGTTCATCGCCACCACCAACACGAACCAAACGAAACAAAACCAAACCACCATCCGAACGTTTTACCGTCATCAACATCACTATCCTCATCATTATCATCATCATCCACAACAACCTCCATCGCTCTATGCTATTGTATAGTATATATTCCCATTCATTCCATAATTCCATGGCCCATCTGTATTTTCAGAGACAAAGGATCAGAAGAGAAATGAACTTAACTTGCTCACGTACTTCCATTGCAATGGCATCGGCGCGGTCATTTAACTTTTCCAGCTTTTCATTCTTTCCATGCTGCAGCCCTCCCCCACTCCAAGGTAAAACTTTAGATAAAGGCTGGAGGAGGCAAACAAAAACCGCGATCCGAGCACAATAACACAGCCCCAGAGTAAGTGGGGAGATGGAGTGAAAAACAGCA
>JAHZNH010000026.1:0-10756 GCA_027744355.1 Tyrannoseira gladiata
GAAAGAAAATAAATTAGCGAGTGGAGGGGACGACGTAATCATTCTAGTTTTTTGCCCTCCGATCCAACCAAACGTTAAGCTTTCGTTGAGATGAGATGGGATTGAATTCGGGATGTGATAAACATGGAAAATTGAGATTGCAAGCGTAAAAGTGGATAGGAGATGGGACAGGTACTGAAGATAAAAAATACAGCGACATGCGAGTAGGTAGGTAGCATCATGCGAGCAGGCGGATCGATCGAGGACAGGACCGGCTTTTTTAGTTTGCAGCAGAGAGACAGACATAATTAGACGGATAAAGACGGCAAATAGAAAAAAAGTATACTTATTTATTGCGAACGCCGGTTCGACATGATTGGATTATTGGAGGACTACTACTACAATAGTAGTGGAAGTGATAAGATGTGCTAATATACGTGATGCTGATGAGAAGATAAAATCAAAATATGCTTTATGTCGACTAGCTCGAACTCACTTTACATTGAAATGACTCCTGCATGATATGATCGCAAAATGATCAGGTTTGCTACGTATTTGCCCCGAAACCTTGTCCGATTCTTGCCCTATCTACTCTCATCATTTTTTAAAAGAAACCGACTCGATCGTCATCTCATCTCATCTTCCTTATCAATTCCTGGTCTATTGTCCATTGGACAGATGGATGGGACAGGAGAGGAGAATCCGTAAAAATGAATTTGCTTTCTGGCCATTCCAATAAATTTTAAAGATTCATGATGAAAATGAAGATGCCGATGGGAATCGATCGAGTGATCCCCTCATTCCATCTTTTTTACTTGGTCCCCGATTTTAAAACCCTTTTCTTCGGAGAATGACGACGACGGTGTGTTGGGTGGCGTTGGATGGGGATGACCATGCAATGTGATCCCCATCCTCATCAGATCGCATCTACAATCTGCCTCTACTTCTACTTCTTCAGGGCTCCGAAATACTTTTACGGGAAAATTACACAGAACCCAGAATTCAAACAAGAATACCAGTTTTTGATCGGAGGAGAGCAGATCAGCCCAAAATACAAATGAAAAGGAATGGCACCCCGACATTGTTCTCTGATCAAAGGAGATGAGATCGGGAGACTAAGAAAATGAAATATGTTTCAGTGTAAACTCGTCAAGACACACTAGACCAGCTCAACTTGTTTTTTTCTTTCCGAAAGCTGCAAAAGAAAATCAAGTAGCTTTGGAGAAGCTACTCTCTTGAACGGTTCGTTGGTGTTAGGGGAGATCGATCGGGATCGAGAATGATGAAATTTTTAATGCCGTTTATTTCTCACCAAAAAAGGGAGTAGATGCCATGGGGCGATTGAAAACAATTGAGTGTATTGTTTACACTGGCTGAGCTGAACTAGAGGGGAATGATGAAATTTTTAATGCCGTTTATTTCTCACCAAAAAAGGGAGTAGATGCCATGGGGCGATTGAAAACAATTGAGTGTATTGTTTACACTGGCTGAGCTGAACTAGTTCAGTTGGGGCGCTCCTATCCATTTAGGGACGATAAAGATTCAATGTGATGCTCCCTCACAATTAAACTGACAAAATGATATAGGGACCCACGCCTTTCACTTCATTCACTAAAAAAATACACTCGCTTATTCTTCTAGCTGGTGCATCTGTGTTCCCGTGAATCCGTAAAAAGTAATCACAGATTTTAGATGCGGGATGGCACTCGCCTCAAAATTAGGAATGGAGGGGATATGCAGCCAAACTGTAATAAAGTAATGAATAGAAGGAACAGGACTCATGATCAGCCCCGCTCAAAGATTAACTGACAATGAGACTGGGATGGGGATTGTGTGTGTTCTCCTGAAGAATGTGTGGGTGGACGTTTGAGCTTGAAACAATGCCTTTTTATTATCCCCATTCCATTAATATTACGTTACGAATTACGATCCAATGCGATAGTGGGCAGATCGCCATTGTAGGCTTTTCGTTCTGATCCTGGTTCTGTCCTGATGTGTTTACCGATTACGTAATGACGGGATGATAGGTTTATTGTTGGACTGAGGTAGTGACTGAGCCCCGCTTAACAATCACTTTGGTGGAGTGGTCAAGTCAAGTCGGGCATAAAAAACGGATCTTAATTCTTAAGTAAGGAGATGAGATTAGATTAGGGCTTTTGTTGACACGACACTTAATTCATGATGATTCATAAAGATCCTCGAAGGAGAAGTCAAGCCAAGTCTAATCCTCTAATCCATTCACACCTTTCTGGTGTGATGTGATAAGATTATCATGATCATGATGATAAGGATGACATATTGTTCAAAGTACAACTAAGGTGTGATGGAAGAAAAGAATGCATTAATTAAGTATCTTTCTTCTCTTGTTTTACAGGATCCCCATCACCTTCACCGTTGCCAAATTCCGGGGAGGGGAGCTCGAGTAGCGGGAAAAATTTTTTTTATCTATTTTTGGTAGTCAAACTGAATTGCACTCGGATGAATGAATTAAGTGCTGGGCATAATGTACTTTGATGCAATGCATTTTCATAAGCGTAAGTAAATAAAATGCCAGTCCGGCCCGGGGATATGATCATCACGTCGTAAAAAAACTGTTAGTCATCCTAATATATGATCATGAAAATCATTTGGCTGAGCCGAGAACAAAAGCTTTTTTTAAGAGAACTGAGGATCTTAAAAAAGTGATAATTAGCCCCTGGCCTGAGCCTGAGCCGTTCTCCATAATTGCTCATTAAACGAAGCACGCTTGAGCAAGCCGCTGAGGAAGATTCGGGATTCACTTTTGGATGCAAATGTGACGGGCTTGTTTTGACAAAAAAGGATTTACGATTTTAGGCAAATTGCGGCTTGTTTCATTTCATGTCTCTCGTGTGAAAAGAAGAACTGAGGAGTGAATGCTTCGCTAAATTGAAATGACTTTTCGGGGTTTTGTTCATTATAAATACACTTCATAGGATTTCGTCACGTTAGCTCGAAAGAATTAAGTACTTTTACCTAAGAGTTAAGAAAGAGGTAAGGACATTTTTATGAAGGGAGTACCGTTAAACTTGCTTCAGTCTTCGCGGAGATGTGACGAAATTAGCAAAGTCGTTAAAATATGGTTAAGTCGAACTCAAAAATGAACCTGAGAGAATAATGTCCATCCTCTGAGCGAAAAACCATTCAACAAGCCAGTCCAATGAATGCTTCCGGTAATATTCAAGTTATAATGGACTTGTTAAGTTGTTAACCGCGTGCTGAACAGGCTGAACCTAATTACCGAAATTCACGCAGTGGCTTTCCCCAGAGGAAGAAATTCTAATGAAAAATTCATCGCTTTAAAATATTAAGCATTTTATGTGGTACTTTCAATGGGGCTTACATGTATCCACTGGACCTTGACTCCAAGTCTTGTCACGTCACATCAAATCAAAAGCCACACGGGTAGCTGAAGCTAGAGGTAAAGCTGCAACTTGCAATTGTTGTTTCGTTGTCATAATCGTAATTGCGGTCTTGTTTCCTCGGACGTGAGATTTGAATGCGGTGCGGTGTATGATGTCATGTCATATCTCATCCTCCTGATCTTCTTCTCCCTTTTCCTCCTTCGAGGAAGAATGCGTGTTCCCCTGTCGTATGTCATCCATCCTGTGCGTTAGTCATATCTCATCCTCCTGATCTTCTTCTCCCTTTTCCTCCTTCGAGGAAGAATGCGTGTTCCCCTGTCGTATGTCATCCTTCCTGTGCGTTAATTGCGTCAAAAAGTGTGTAAAAAACTTCAAGAAATGGGAAGTGAAGAAGATGTAACATTTCGAAATCATGCTCATATATATTTTCCAGATTCTCGTTCTGAGGAAATTAGGAGGAAAATGAAGATGGAGAGGGTAGCTCACCAGTCCTGTCTCCCGTAAATATTTTATGTGACGGTGGAGTTGAGGCTGACAGGATATTCTTTATGATTATTACCTCCTTTCATCCTCGCTAATTTTTTTAAAGCTTTGACTATGGCGTGGCAATAATTTTCTCCAAACAGTGAGTCGTCATCTCCATCTCTCATGTGCGTTATGGCATGGCATGGCATGGCTTCAGAGGTAAAAACCGGTCTAGATAAGGAGGCATGAGAGTGCCTCCACCCGCGTGTGTGTTCACCTTCCCCAGAATCTGGGGAATATTTGAGATTCGAATTTTGACACGACCATAATCACTCCACCTAAGAAGTACAATATGGGCGAGCTAATAATTGTTGCGTAATAATTCCCTTTTGTGCACGCATCAGGAACTAGCGAAGCCAAGGGCAGGCCTGAAAAGTGTTCAGGTTTCACAGAAATTATGCAACATTGCTCTGTGAAATCCGATTCGGCCCCGGGGGTCTAATGAAACACGACACCATTATTCCGCTGGACATGCGAATGAATAATGGAAACTCGAAGAGTGCTACTTCAACTCTGAGAGTTATGGCAAATGGTGTATCTCGCTGAAGCTTGGGGATTGGGCAGGGAAGGGAGAAGTCACGGAGATCAGATCGAGTCGGGTCGGGCCAGCGAAATATTAAAATACTGTTTACGTGAATATCAAGTTTCATTGCCTTGCTCGCATAAAAATGCGATATTCAAATTCACATTGTGTCCATTTTGTATTCACGAGCGAGCACACCAGACCAAAAAAGAGCTAGAGTCTCCAGAGAGGGGTCTTTGTTTTGCGGTTGCATGATTCATTTTTGCTCATGTCATTTTCAAATTTGAAGGCTTTTCTTCTTGATGGCCAAGTGAATTGGCTGGGGTTTGGCAGGTCTGGGATGATGATGACGAGGGGTCATGGCATGGTAGAAGTCGATTTTCTGCTGAGTGGCTCCTCGACACTGGAATTTCTGGATGGATATCGTGATTTCATTTCATCTCCCTTTGTTCGAATGGTCGAGTGCATGTCGAGTACGAGTCCCATAAAAAAGAAAATGAATATTTTTCATCGTAAAACTTTGACTGTAGCCGTTTTTTACGAGAGTGGTCATCCGAGGCTGTGGTCGACAGCTTAGGGATTGGAATCGCAATGGTGTGGTGTGCTGACATGAGGAAGATGCATGAATGTGCTGCATTGGAATTGGGATCTGAAATCGAAGAGGAGGAAAATGAATGCATATTGCTTGATTAAAGAAGATGAAGGAAGAAGTCACTCACTCTGGGTATTTATCCATTGGAATGGACTCCAAATCTGGAACCCATGACTCATTCACACGCACCGTGTAAAAAACAGATAATTTCGAGGGGTGGTGTTCGACGGGATATAAAAATCTCAAATTCTGGGTGCATGCAAGTGCTAAAGTGAATCTGCCACTGTGGAGCCATCAAGTAGAATTCCTAACGAAGAAGGATATGAGCTGCGGAGTTGAGTGGACATGACATGAGTTTTTTTATTGTACCCCATGGTCCCATAAAACGTGGGTGAGTGAGCGGTGAGCATGCAACATGAAAGCAAAAATAACTTCAGAGTCAGAGTCAAATCCAAGAATACATGTCATATATTTTCCTCCAGTTTTAATAAAACGCGGGTGAGTGAGCGGTGAGCATGCAACATGAAAGCAAAAATAACTTCAGAGTCAGAGTCAAATCCAAGAATACATGTCATACATTTTCCTCCAGTTTTAATAAAGCCAGGATTCAAGGAGCTGAAGCCCTCCCTAGCTTGCTTCATTATTGGTGTAAATATATCTTCGATTTTTATTCGGGAGAGTCGATAGAGCTTTGTCAATCCTGTCCTGCCGGAGGATTATTATCGATTCTAGGAAGAAACTAGGAAGGAAATTGAAGCGGAATGCCCTTGATCTTGATCAACGAACCTGCAACTGACTACTTAACTCCGGCGATCATATGTAGACTCCAAATCCGGTGGACGTGA
Organism: Tyrannoseira gladiata; assembly: GCA_027744355.1. Classification (NCBI taxonomy): domain Eukaryota; kingdom Metazoa; phylum Arthropoda; class Collembola; order Entomobryomorpha; family Entomobryidae; genus Tyrannoseira; species Tyrannoseira gladiata. The sequence continues at coordinate 5,848 of JAHZNH010000026.1, forward strand.
CAAGGTCGGAGCAAAAACCATTATTAGGATATTGACATTCTGGAATAGGTACGATGGGGAAATGGATTCTAAGACCAGAATTATGAATCATTTCAATCGCTTCTGCAATACTGCACCTCGTCACGTATAGAAGTATCGAAGTACTTGTTCCAGTGAAGCCAAAAAATTATTATAATAATATCCATCCAAGCTTCGCAGTACTTTTTCATGGAGCTACTTCCCACCGATCAGCAAACTCATTCGGGGTTCTCCAGAATATGCCATATTTTTCCGAAAAGTAAATAAAAAAGTCAGAAAGCCAAAGCCCCACGTATTTTTTATAGGTCTTGGCTCTTGCCCTGCTCTCGGTCTGATGGTTGTGTTCACCCCTGACCTAATGTCATTGATGTAATGTGCCCTTCTTGAAGGGGAATCAACTGACAATAAATACAAATACAAACTACCCCTGGAGAGAAAATGAAGTTATTGCAGTGGATGGATGGATGAACTATTATCATGTAGTGAAATGAGCCGTGCCATATTTATTCCACTTTATTTACCCTTTTCGTTCGAATGGGTGAGCAGGAGTCCTGGAACATTTGTCTTCCATTCAGGACTTTTCCAGACCGGGAAAAATTGTTACTATTTTTGGGGAGAATAATGCATCTAATTTTTTACGTGCGTTCCCTTCTTTCTTCGGTTGACTCCTGCTGAAATGAACGACTGGATGTAGTAATATGTCTTCATAGTAGAGAGCGAGNGTGACCACTTCACAGCGGTATAGAAAATGGACTGGATGACCCACCCCTGGCCTGGAAGTACTTCCACTCGACCTCCACTCCGACAAGGAAATCATAAAATTGGGGGTTTTCATTTTCCCAGGGAAAATACATAAATATTAGATACATATTTGGATTGGAAAATGGAATGGCTGGAACTTGGAACTTTGGATTCTGCATGTGGCAATGATACAAAGATGCATTGATTCAAATTCTATCGGTAATCCGGGATTTATATTTTCGGAGCTGTCGGTAATATGACATTCAGACTGCTGGGGTTTTGAGAGCAACGTTGGTGGCGTACCAAAAGGAAATTATTTATTTGAAGTGGGGCCACTCTAAAGCTCGACTGAATCAATAATGTTCCCATTTATTTGTATATCTGGATTAGGAATAATAATCGCATGAAATTAGTTTGTCGACTTTGAGCAGAAAAGTATCGAGATCCGGACATGAAATGACTTAAGCTCAGCTTAGGTATTCATGAGAGGTTTGTTAGCATCAACTAGGCGGATAGAAAGATTTGTTTTGTTATTTTTGGGTTGTTTTTTTCCTGTGCCACCGTGTGGCTCAGAAGCCGGCAATCTAAATGGTTTTGGAATGTCGATCCACCTCCAAGTTCAGGGAATTGTCGAGCTATCGTTAAAGAAGTCAATGGCACGGGCAATTGTAGCCGAAGAAATGGTTCCTTTTCCATCAAAAATATCTATTGTTCAGTTACTTCTAGAGTGGATGTAAGTATTAGCCACTAAACTAATGCCAATACTTTCGGTTGTGCTTTTGGTTGACACGAGCCATTCATTTTTCCTCTTGAGGAGAGGAGTCATTTAAGTTGGTTCGCTGGTTGAATGATGGAACTACCGGGGAATACTGTAGCTGACTCCACAAAAAATAAAGGAAATGCGGACGAAAGGAAAAAGAAAAACGAGAGGATAAAAAAGTAATCAAAGTACATTTCCGGGCCTTGCTCTTTCTGGAAGAACCGACAATACTGCATTGCTTTCCTTTGTGTTTCTTTCTTGTGTTGTTGGTTTGTCGTGCCTGGCACGAGCGAGGAAGTGGAGAATTGAGAAGGGGAATAAGTAGCAGCAGCAGCAGCTGAAGTTGCATTGTAACTTTTTTACAATGCAATTTGTTGCTGTTTTTTGTTGTTCCTTCCTCAATAGAATAATTTCTTCGATTTCAGTCGCCAAATGCGATCCTAGCCCGACTTGGATCTTTGAATAGAATAGAATTGATAGATTACTCGGATTACAAAGAATTATTCAACTTTCATTTTAAAAGAAATAAAAATAGCAATTATTTTTTTAAGGGTTTCCCTGATAAATTGAAAGGCATTCCCCAATAATGGTTTCTGCTCCGACCTTGTCACGTCCACCGGATTTGGAGTCCACATATGATCGCCGCAGTTAAGAAATTCATCAATCCACCACAATAATGCAAACTGATCCAGACAATGTGCTTTAAAAAAGAGCATTCATATGCTTATTTCTTCTAAAGCACAAGTAAATAATTGCTTTGAAAGATGAAACCGCAACGACTGCTTCCCGGATCAAATTCATGACCCACCACATAAGGAATCATCCCATAAGTTAGTCCTTTTCGAATTACGCATTCAAAGTCTAGATCCAGATGCAGCGAGTCAAAAAACAGTTTTGAATTTCTACTTCCCCAATTTCATGCATGCTCTCCACAAAGCTAACACGAAACATTTTATTTCTGTTCTTTCCTTTTCTCTTGGAATTGGAACAGTTGTTGCGTGAAATTGTTTTGTTCATTCCAATTCAAAGTAGGAGTAGCAGCTAGTAATAATAATTGCTGATACTTCAAAAAAATCGAGAAAAAAAAACAGGCAAAGCCCAGCCCAGCTCCAGCCTTCACGTGATATATGAGTCATGAATATCATGTCAGCATGCAAAATATTCCTATTCCAGAATATTATTGTAAGGAACACCTTTTCTCGCTCACGAACATGACATCAACGTGTATGCAAACAAGGATGGCATTGATATTGGATGGGGAAGTAGAACTCTAAAATATGATGATGTCGAAGGTTCATGGATTGGCTTGCTTGGAAGCAGTACCTACTTATTTACTTGTTCCATGCACATACAATTTCAATCGTAGATATTCGAATTCTATCTAATTCCATTTTTATCCCACTTCACCCAACTTTGGCCCATCCATTATGCAGGTATTAGAGTTTAAGTGGGAAGTTAAAGCGCTGAATTGCACTCGCTACAAAAGCCATGTACAGAAAATACATAAGTTTTTTTGTGGTGGGGGAAAGAAAAGGAACAAAAAAACTGTTGGGACTGTAACAGCAACATCAGTCCAAATCCAGAGGCAGCAGCAGGGGAAGTGGAGGAAAAATTACAGGGGGATAAACCTAATAATGAGCACGCAAATAATGGGAAAAAGTACTGGGTTCTTCAGAACAAAAAAAATAAGAGGAGCTCTATGTGCATGTGAATTGGATGATGGGGACAAAAAAACAATAATAATGGTGATTGCTCACTCACTAACTCACTGAAATTCAGTTAAGTTCAGTGAATGCATTTTGATTACGTTGTGGGGAAGTTTGGGGATTGGGAAGGGATGATGAAGGAAAGATGGGCACAATAGAAAACATAATACTTAACTTGTGTTTTTTCACTCGCCTTGCATAAGTCTTGATTCCTTTGAAAGTTATTCAAAAACTTGCTGTTTTACTCCCTGGAACAATCGTCGACACTCGCAATTACTTTATTCCTTCGAAACACTCGAGTCGCATTCGACAAGGAGAGGGGAGTAAATGAGTACGTGTCCGAGAAGTAGTTTTGAATTGCGGGATAACGCAATTAAGCTAAGCAGGCGGTATGTAATGCTCATTTTTTGATGGTGTTGTTGTTGATGTGGAAGGGAAAAGAGTGTTGAGAATTGGAGTAAACTGCAGAGAAGAGTGCATCCGAATCCATTTCATTGCGATGCGACTCGACTGTTCGCTGCTCATGATTCATGTTGTGACACTTCATTCCAGCAGGGAAAAATGAGACAACTTTTATTTTTATGTGGAGAGTAGAGAGTAGGATTCAATTCGAATTGGGGTTGTAGAGTTAAGCAGTTGGTTGGTTCGTGGAGGTTTTGGTGATGTACAATATGGCTCAGTCCCTATCCAGTAAATATGCTTCTAGTTTGCATTTTCATTGCCCTCGTCTTCCTTTCCGGAGACGGGAGGGGGAGTAATAGAAAAAAAGGAGTTGAGATGAGCTAGAATTTTAAAAAAGAGAATGGCTTTTTTTGATGATGACAATGAGAATGGATTATTATGAGAAAGAAGGGGAGAGGATAATGGGAGTATGATACATGAAGAAAAAGCATGGAGAATTTTTAAAGAGGAAGGAAGGAGGAAGATAATGATGATACAAGACTTCCAGTCGAGGTTTATGTCTTGGGCTTGTGCTATTATCGCAAAATTCATATGAATTGAAAGGACTTTGGAAGATAGCAAGCAAAGAATATAATTTTTAAGACTTTATTGATTTTCAATTTACGTAAAAGTTCTGTTTTAGTCACTGCAATTCATAAACGGTAGCATTTTAATGTCGCGTAAAACATTGTATTTTTCTGATCGCATCTATTAATTTAATTTTTATATAGTTTAAATCATTAAAAATAACTTGAGCTATAAATACAGAAACAGCGAGTGCGTACAGTGTAGAACATAGAATTAGAATTAACCAAAGTCTGTCAAATGACACCTGGTCCATTTGTATGTAAGCTTTGTTTAATGACTCATCGAAGAGAGGATACTTATTTCGCAGCCTTTCCGACCAACTCACACGCTTTTCAGCGTTTGCTTGTATTCCACTTTCCCGAATCCTTAAGATGGTATCCGCGAGCCAGTATCGGTTGATCGTGAATATGTTCCAGAAATATGGCATGGGAGCAATGGAGTCGGAAATATGGTGACATTCAAAAGTGCCTTCCTTCACATCTTCCAGACGAATAGCGTTCTCCATTTGTAAAATTTTATTGCGCGCATCCTCTTTATTCCAGAGTATTGCTGTTTGCTGCATTAACGAAACTGCCATGGACCCAATATTTGAGTAGTATGCGGGCAAAATATGAAAACTGGAATTGAATAGTTGGCTCAGATTGCGAGCCTCAAA
>JAHZNH010000027.1:0-16821 GCA_027744355.1 Tyrannoseira gladiata
TGCAAGATGAGAATGATGATGCAATTACAAATATGATATAAAAAGTCTTAAGATCATTTATTCGTCGGGAGCAGAAAGTTTCCGTAGATGCCTAGTCCCATGAAATGTGCAGTTTCCTAGGCAATACCACCGAAACAGGGAGCACTTCATGTTCTTCTTTCCCTACTACTTTGCTTCGTTCCGTAGCATAAGCGGAAGCCGTTTTTATAAAAGGCATCATCGAACGACTGTAAGGATAGAGGCAATGTTTCTGTCGACTTCTTTTCTTCCATTGCGGGAATTATATTGCCTTCGTTAAACTTCCTCTTCCAAGGGCAATAACATTGCTTCTTCAGTGGGAGAAAGAACAACATGAAAAAATGAGCCCCAACCAACCACACACGACAAGTAAGACAGAACGTAAACAGCGAAGCACTACTGCTGTTACTAGACTTTTTTTATTCTCAGCTTTCCATCCAAAGACATTGAGAGTTGATGAGGAGTCATGAAAGGAGGAAATTGCACAATTGCCATACCACACCACGCGGGGAAGTTTCACTATAGAAAAAGAGAAAGAAATCCTGCGTCCTCTGCTCGCTCGTGAAGAAAACAAGGAAAGAATAATAATGGGATTTTCATTTGGAGGATGTGCAGATCCAGATCTGGAGAGATAAATTCACATAAAAATCCATGAGCAGCGGGGATTCTATCTGTGTACTTATGCATGCACACGATGGAAATGAACGAGACTCTTCAAACATTAATTTTGCATCCTCTTCCGAATTTTTTTCTTGTTTGGGTCGGATGCACTTTCAAAAAACATGCAAGATGCCCACGGTCCGCTTTCGAGTGAATGAGCATGTCCTCCAAGCCCACTCCCTTTCTTTTCATAAAAAAAGATTGACAAACATTTCCTCGAAAGTGTAATTACACGAGAAGTGGCATGGCTCCTATAGTACGATGATGAAACAAAAGCGGAGGAGAAATCCAATTTAAATACGTGCACAAACAAAACCTCCTCCATATACGTTTTTTTGTGCTTCCACATGGCCTCGAGAGCACCTCATGTTCACATCCTTATTAAGAGTCATTCCATGTCGCAATACTGAATACATACATATGTTCTCCACTTGTCCCAACCAAGTGCTCATGAACAAAGGCATTAGAAAAAGTTTCATAAGCTGCCATTTTCAATGTGCGCCTACATGAAAAGTACTTTCTGCCTTTGTAGGTACTTATCTAATTAATTGCCACAAACTTTTTAAAAAATTGTTTGCTTGCACAACCACCTATTACTTGAAACACTTATTATTTTCAGGATCAATTAGCAAAAATATAGTCCCACACGGCCTCGTCTGGTCTGGTCTGGCTTGGTGCGTACTCTTAGAAATGTTTGCGTTTTTAATAGCCTTCCTAATTATTCAAAAGGAACCCAGCAGCGCTCCGTGTGCTTTTTTCTTTTGTACTCTCGCCCCGACTCCACTTCCTCCAACGAATTTCGCTCTTTTGAATTTTTTAACAACTTTTTTCACCCAGGAGGAGTGCAAACTAAAAATATGTAGTAATTGCCCGATTTAGCACTAATTGCTACAGTACTTGTTCGCACTATTTTAATGGACCTGGAAACCCGAGGGTGCCACATGAGTCGCAAGGTAAATTGAATAAAAATATCCTACTCCTTCAAATTTCCAGACGCTTCCGAACCCACTCTTCCTTACATTAACGGGAGGAAGAATCGGACCGCGACCGAATTAGTACCTCGGGGTGAAAGTGTTTTTTTCTACAAACCATTTTTTTCTTCAAAGCAAACGTCATTCCGGGTCTCATATAAGTTACTACTACTAGAAGTAGCAAAACAGGTCCCACAACAAAGCGAAAACAACTTTTCCTCTCCAAGAATCCTAAAGGATTCTATTTAAAGGTAAAATTATTTAAATCCCACAATATCGGTATTTCTGTACGCTGCTTACTCAACTTGTTTTTTATACATCGCATTCACTTCAGTGGTCATTCTCATCACACATCTTCACGTCTCTCCATCGCCGTCCTATCGTCCCCTCACAATTTGTTATGAAGACATTCATTTCATTTTTCATTTCACAGTCTCCTCTCCTTTCTCATTCTCCGAGGCAGAAAGAGTCCACCACCACCAGCCACCAATAACAACCATGTAGTACTACTACAGGAGCGGAACCCGACCAAGCCACAAGACATGCAACTTTTCATTCCCACACTTTACCACTTTTCGTCAGCCAGGCACTATATTGCCATCGCCCCGACAACAACTTTTAAGCAGCGAACCGTAGCGCATCTGTCCTAAGGTATCTCTCTTGTTTCATATGAAATACGTCGTTGCATCGTCTTCTCATCTGTCTTTTCGTATCTTGCTTCCCTCCTTTCCTCCTCCGAACTGAGCTACCAAACTCCCCAAAATTTTTTTTTATTCCAGGCCAGGGAAGACAGATAAAAAGTGTAAGGTTCCCTACACCCCAGCGAAACGAAACCAAGTCAAGCCGAAGCCACCACAACTACAACTTATCTGTATAGTGCATAGACATTGATAAATACGCCTCTTGGGTATGAGGTACAATAACGAAACGCGTTCAAAATTATGGCAACACTACCCATGAGGACGGGAAGAGGAACACGATATGATACCAACACTACTACTCCTACTTCGCTCAGAACATCGCACTGATGCAATTTGCAAAACAATACTACTTAAAACAACAAGAGAAACTTCTCCATCCACTTACTTCAAACTCACGGGCTCACTTCATGCTCCCACATCTACTGATCTGATCTGCTTTCAAGCCCGGGAGCACTCCCGATAACTTCATAAACTCCACTTTTATTATCACTCTCCCAGATCATGTTTATCCTCATTAAAATGCAAATCTCAATTTAAAATGCATAACCGTTAGATAAACATAAAAACCTGGTAGTCCCCATCAAAATTCCGCAGTCTGTTCCTCTCCTCTTGTAAAACAACTAATTTATTATGTCGATGAGGAAGTTCTTCAGAGGTAATAATATCATCAACAAAATCCTCATGTCGAATGGATGTTTGCGAGAGAGAGAGAACAAGTCAAGTCACTCAAGTGCTTTAGACCTCTTTTCACTTTTCATCATTGAGCCCAATCAAACAAATATATACAACAAAACACTTGTACTATGTAGTGGTTCAGTCAGTGCATGGCAACCACGACCACTCTAGCTCATCCCCTTTTTATTAGCTGAAGAGCCACAAAAAATCTCCTGCTCCCCATGAAACAGCTTTTTTACAAGCCCATCATATAAAATGAAGGAGTCAAGATTTCACCGGCATAAAAACCGAAATAAATTGCCACTTATATCTCTCCTCCACTTTTATTATTTGTACTTTTTGAGTGGTGATCCAGCAATTCCCCCCGAAAAAGGCTCTCAATCATCACCACCACGTCATATATACCTTTTAATACTTCGGTAGGTCACCTGCCTTGGAAGAAGACAAAGTATCATCTGAATCATGATCACGATCATCATGACGACATACCAAGAAAGCGATCATTTCCTAAGTACAAAAAGTCGGTGGGTCTGATTGGGGAAAGGAGAGAAATCATGAAATGACCAAGTCAAGCACTACTGCCACTATCAGTAGCAATCCAACCAAAATGTTCTTTCGCGTTCGCTGTCTTGTCCCCCTGATTCTTACATTCCTTATTTTATTTCCCAACATAATATAACAAGAAGTCCGGGAAATAAAGAAGGATTTTCTTTTTTTACTTTCACGGGAAATCTCATTAGATCGCCGGACCTACGAAGGATTCAACAACTTTTCTCGCCTATTACCTTCCTTCACGGAGCGATATATTTTTTCCCTATTTATTACGTGAATTTTACTTCATTTGGACCATCACCCGGGCTATGTGCAGCCCAGGTTTTCGATTAAGACCCGGTCGTAAAAACGAACCGCTACGCAGGGATGTGTGCCGGTACTACGGAGCGATTTTTATCATATCATCATCAACCCCCGTCCTTTTTGACAGACGTTAGATATTTTTAAAGCGTCAAATCCGTTCTTCACCTCACAGCTTCCTTCGACGTGCCTTCACAGCCCGACTAAAACTTTTCTCGCCTATTACCTTCCTTCACGGAGCGATATATTTTTTCCCTATTTATTACGTGAATTTTACTTCATTTGGACCACCACCCGGGCTATGTGCAGTGCAGGTTTTCGATTAAGACCCGGTCGTAAAAACGAACCGCTACGCAGGGATGTGCCGGTACTACGGAGCGATTTTTAGTATGGCCATCATATCATATCATCATCAACCCCCGTCCTTTTTGACAGACGTTAGATATTTTTAAAGCGTCAAATCCGTTCTTCACCTCACAGCTTCCTTCGACGTGCCTTCACAGCCCGACTATTTTTTTACGAACTGTACCGTACTTTACAACCGTGATTAATTTTTCTGCAAACGCAACCACTGCCACTAACTTCTATATTTTTTTCTCAGCTCCACCTTCTCATTTCCGCAGTCAATGACTTCACAGCGAACGGAGCAGAGTACGAATTTATTTGTTCAGGCAGCTCGGATCCGAGCCTTCCCTTCTTGACAGGGAGGAGTGGAGTGCGATCGTGATCGTGGTCTGGTCGCTGATGTATTCGTTCCCGAGGCTACGGAGAAAATTAGTTATTGCTCCTAAAAATATATAGACTTCACTTGCGAAAAAAATGTATGAGCTTAATTTCAGCTTCCAACTCGTTTCATTCTTCATATTCTCTCAAACACGGCGCAGGAAAGTATTATTCAACAATATTAGACCGGCTAAATAAGTTCATTCTAGAAGGAAAGAATAGTTACTCTACACATTCATTTGTAGCGTGGGTGGCAACGAATTCTTAAGTAATAACGTGCTTTCGGCTCCCGAATATTTATTTCGCAAAATACAGCATAGAATATAAAGACCGACACCCATCCATTTTCTATGCCGCATCATCATTACGATCATTCTTTCTCAGGGTCTGTCCCCTCATTCGACGTGATTTTCCCATAAAAACAAAAGCTAAACAAATTCCGAATCCGAGTTTTTGCCGATCCCTTTTATTTACCCAGAGTACCTACTTACTTACTACCTACCCAGCCTAATACCTTATCCTCAAATCAAGTATCAAGTTCATTTCAAACGACTCCTGTAACACATGACATCCTTATCACCCGGCATCCCCCTAATATATCATGCACGTCAGGGCAGGAAGCATTTAAACCAAACCAGTTCGAAAGGAAATGCGTTTCAAAAACTGAAACCGACTTGGCTTTCCTCCTACCATCCTTTCGGCGAATTCCCAATCTCAATTAAAATGTAAGGAGGTGTATAATCTTCTTATGAGACCTGAGCGTCAAAATCAAATCACAAACTGCTAAATACCTCCAACCCCCAGCCATTATCCCATCCCATAAGTATTTCTTCGCTATCTTCATTACCATTGCCATAACTCCAACTGCTCACCACCACCTATTTACTCAGGGGTTGGCGAGGCTTGCCCATCTTTACAATCAGCACGTCTAATTTCAGTGCGTATCTTAATGTGCTTACGTAACCGTTACAGTCGACATTTCTTGACAGTAGGACATCGCATCACATATATACGTACGAACATAACAGGTTTTTTATTTCCTCTAGTTTATAATGTGCGAACACCGTACAAACTCTTAGATAAACAAACAGCACTACCACTCGTTAAAAAGAATGGCAATATGTAGTGTTATAGCAGGAGTGTTTTGGCTTACGCTGGTGACAAGTTTTATTTTTTGCGAGGAAAAAAGTGAGTTCGTTATTGTCATTGAGTCATAAAAATCTCGAGATAAAGCCAGGAAAAGGCAGAGATTACGGAATGCGCTCTCTCTCTGTGACATCCCCTTTTCCCAGTGCATGAGGTACACGAGTCACACCACACACACCTACTATCTCGAAATAATCGCATCATCATTCCCACTGGGAATACTTATGAGCACGGAGAGAACATGTCAAGCCATTCCATTTCATTCAGCGAATTGCGTGTTCCCAGCATTAAAAATGGATGGCTACAATTTGACACTTGGAACTTGTGCTTCATGCTCGTGAAACTTTTTTCCTCCCTCGGTCGACAGCTGCGTATACATCATCTCTCAACACGTTAAGATTGCAATTGTACCTAATTACGCACCCATTCAAAAACTTTCTCTGAAAAAATCTTTCCTCTTCAAAAGGCTATATTTAAAATGCCATGCCACATGACTCAAATTATTCATGGAGCCTTCAAGACGTCGACGTACCCTCAAAAAAATTTAGACCTTGGAGCACTCAACTCTTTAAAAAAAACTTCATTATAGAAAGAAAAAAGTTCTCCAAGGCAAGATGCATATGGGCCCTCACATTTATCTCCGAAAAAAGCGGGGGATTATTAGCAATTTTTCCTTTTTTAAGAAAGTTTCTTCTTCTTCTTTTCCCCGAAAAACTCAAACAATCTTCATTATTTTCTCTGAGCCGCTCCACAAAAGTTGTTTTTTCTCCGAGAGAAAAATGCAATGTAAATACTTTTCCCGACCAACTCTACACATGTATGTATGTTCGTTTGTTGCATTACACTTTACATTTTTAATTCCTCAAAAAAAGTGAAAAGGATAAAAGTACCCAAAGAAGCTTGCTGGCATGAATATGCACAAAAAATTATGGAAATTCTTCCTCTACTTTCACCCAAGATGAATAAGGAACCAAAATAAGATGCTCAGGCTGATATCGGCGCCGACAGTAAGTGAAGTGGATGTGGAGCCTCGGTTGTTTTTTTCCTTCTCCATATGAATAAATTTCAATGACGAGGACGAGTCATGCCCATTTTTTTCTCTCGGAAAATGCAAGCGAAGCTCATTCATTCATCTTCATGTAAATTCCCCAAGTGGACGCAGGAATAGGAAGTGATGTGATATGGAGGCTCCCCACTTACTTATTTTTTCCTAGCAGCGCACGGCATGCCAGCGCAAACTGGGTAATATATAAATTTCGCCCTGATGCAATTTTACCTCAAACCTCCAACCGACCCTTAACAAGTGCGCTGCAACTTCCCCACAGACTCAAGCGAAGCTAAGGCTGCAAGGCAAGCCCATTTTTTATGTTTTGTGGACTGGCTAGTCTCGACTGAAATGTTTATCATGGGATCAAATGAGCTGAACCGACAACCGACCGACCAATCTACCAAACTGGCAGAGGATGTACCAAGTAAATTGTATATTACTACATCGAGCAATGACTATATATCCAGTTTTTTTTTCGCAATTTACGACCATCCAAAACTCTACAAAGTTTCAAGTTAAGAACTGCGATGCAGTAATAACTCAAAAATCATGGCAAACTCGCCAATCCAACCCGCAACTCGTAACTTTTTTCACAGTCACTCCGAGAAACTGAGTTCTGAGCGAGCACTGGATCATTTCCACAGGGGAGTCCGTCGATCAGAATTAACTGGCTCTCCCGCATCATTTCATTCCTCATAGGAATCTATTAAGTTATATTAGATCCAGTGAGTGAGCTCATAATATTCTCCAGAGCTATGTCCGGTCCATACCGTATCAGCGTCATCATTACCATACACATGGCATGCATGCAATAAAAAATTTGCTCTTTTTTCGACGGCGGCATCCACTAAAAACCAATTGGACACGCCTTGGCTATCGTCCAAGAAAAAAAATATATCGTATGGAGTACTCCTCCTTACTACTAGCTTGGTTTGGCTCATTCTCATACCAAAAAAATTTCTCATTCCTCCCATTTTTTAGAGTCGAGTATGACCATGATCATCATCCTGCTCATCTTTTGCCCTCTTTTTTTTCTATTCTTTCTCCAGTAAAAAATTGGACCGTGGCATGGCATGCATACCATACTACCAGACCACTATGCCATAACAATGGACGCGGGCAGTGGTGGTAGCAAACATTTGAAGTGATGAGTTTTGAGTACCGGAGGACCCTCATCATTACGCCATAATAGCCTCACGGATGCAGTTTATTCTTTTTTCGAGTTTAACGAGCCTTCCCCTGTACTTTCCTCCGCTCATCTGGAACAAGTGTAGTAGTCCATTAAGGAGTAGGCATACGCGAACCCTCTCCTCTCGGAGGTGATGCCGTAATAGCCCAACCAAGCCGCAGTCACCCACCAAAACAAACAAACAAACATACAAAAAAGAAGATATTCCCCAACCCCAACTCGACTCGGCCATTATTACACTAACCTAAATAAACATCAATAAACATTATTTTTTTTCTTTTCCAGGAGGATGTGCTCTCCCATCCATTGACGCATCAAGAGCACCTTTAAAGTAGACACCTTATTCACTACCCATGTCCCTACCCGTGTCGGCCATTCGATTTCCACAGGAAAAAAATCAAGACTCTTTTACTCCGGTTTAAAGTACTACACGCCAAGCGGCAATACTTGAAAAAAAGAAACCCTCTTTCTCCTAAAGATACTTTCAACTTTTCCCTCTATTTTATTCACAGTTGACGTATAACCACACATTTACTCCGTCCATTACTCACACCTGGAAAATTGTCTGGAGGAAAGGCTGCAAAGAAGAATAGGCTCTGCGTTCTTTCGATGCATTGAATTCTTTCATGGGTAAGTTCCCCGACCAAGCCACCCCAACAAAGAATATTTTCCCATAAAAACGTTCACCTCTTTCCCATAATTTCTGCGTAAAATCGACGGAGGTAATAACATTGTTACACATCAGCCTCTCTCCCAAGTTCGTTCAATTTTTCCCCTCCTTTCCAGGTAAAACGATTTCCCATGGAAAGCACTCAACACTGTGGCTTGGCACAAGTACTATCACTTTTTTATTTCTCTTCTCGGAAGATGTCTTCTGGAAACGGGATGACGATGGTTCCAGCTAAAGAGCCAGGAAATTCCTACGTGCCCGTAGTATTAGTAAGTATAGTACCTTCATGGAACTCTCCTTTTTTTCTAAGCTGCCGCTTCCGGTTTTTTCCAGTGCAAGTGTTTTAATGCTTACGCATGACTGCGTCTATTCATTCCCCATATAATTTTTGCACACTTACATATTATTACTCTATATTAAAGGACTCACATTCCCTCCAGCTTGGAGGGGAAATATTATTGCCACTTGAAAAGAAATCATGTGCTCTACACCATACCGAATACTGTGTCCTTTTTTATACTGGAGGAAAGAATACCTATCTGTATCACAGACAGAACGACTCCAGTCCCACTTCTTTTTTTCTCATGATTTCCCAGATTCCTATGAATTTCATATTCAATACGATACGATCCTCATCGTTTCCACTGCACTTTCACCTACACGCGACTCAAACTCTATTACGCACTCGCCTCTGTCTCCATTTTTTTCAGGAGAATTTCGAGGAGTCAATGAATAAGGATTTTATCAGACATCAATGACATAATATCATTTTCTTCGGAAGGGGCATGAGCCAGCCAACCAGCCACTTCACTATTTCTTTTTTAGATTGCCATTTTTCGGTCCTATCCATAATGCGAAATGCAATGGCAATGCGATCCTCTCCAGAAACGATATGGCCATGGCGAAGCCCCTGAATGAATCCATGAGAAAACACACAAAATATTTTCTCCAGCACCAAAATGAACTGGTCTTACTTATGTGGGTCTACTCTCCCTCGATTTTTTTGTCTTCCTCCTCTCTTTCGAATAATATAGTATACTCATGTGAAATAATGGTGCAAATAAATAGAAAGTTTTTTCCCTCTTCCTCCTCGCAAACTCAAACTGAACTCGTTTACCCAACCAACCCATACCACTATAATTTTCTCGAGCAGCTCCAAACTTTGTATTTCACTTCCTCTTCCAGTTCTGGGAAAGAAGAAGAAGAAGGTAGTGTGTGGCTTCAGCTCGACTTGAATCCCATGAAAAACTATGTATTTTTTTCGAGGATGAGGATCATCATGATAATGCTCATACATTGCACTTTATGCCGCGNGAGCAGCTCCAAACTTTGTATTTCACTTCCTCTTCCAGTTCTGGGAAAGAAGAAGAAGAAGGTAGTGTGTGGCTTCAGCTCGACTTGAATCCCATGAAAAACTATGTATTTTTTTCGAGGATGAGGATCATCATGATAATGCTCATACATTGCACTTTATGCCGCGTACGAGTACGGGTATGAGTACAGAACTATTTTTTCCTCGTGTAGGGTCATATGTGGCAATAAATCTTTGAAAATCCACAAAAATCCCACGGAAAAGAAGGAAACGATAGTTGTTTGTAATGTAGTTTTTTTGTGTGTGTGCGAGCAAGTGTCCCCAAACAAGCTCCAGCTCCCGTTCAAGCAAGCCACGGGAAACTGTATTACACTCGCTGAGCTGAGTTGAGGCAAGCCTCGGATGATCATGATTATCCTTTTAAAAAACTAAATCCACAAGAAAGAAAGAGAAAGAAAAAATCCAGCGACTCGAACATCCGCATCCAGACCACTATGTGTAAGTCCAACAAACAAAATGACATTTGTTTGGGAAGCCCGCATAAAAACTTCCTTTTTCAAATTGAAAGACTAAATATTTTTGTGCAATGTCGCATGAGCCATGAGCCCTAATCTGAAATGATGATTGCGATATCTAACAAGTACGCTGCATCTATCCTATGGCCTAACTATAGTTCGACATGAATACTACTACTTACTCACATTCTTTTCGCTCTGTTTTCCCAGAAACCAAGTTAAACTCTTCCTTGGGTTGTCCCAGGCTAATTTACTTTTCTTTTTTTTGAGGAAGGAAGACTCGGAGAATTGCATAAAGAAGTCATAGACATATTTAGTCGTACTAGGAAACGTCTAGTGACTTTGTCGTGCCAGATAAACAAAGAAGCGTAATGTAATGAGGATGCTGTTCCATGCACATTTTACATCTCCATGTACTCCTACTGTTTCCTCCAAGGGAAAGTCTACATTTGGTGCTGGCGTGGCGAGATACAATGCCCATTCTTCCACTCGATAATAGTCTAGGACGGGGAAATAAACTAGGGACTCCGACAACTCCATTTCTTCAACTCTCCGCATCCATCCAGTGATCGAGGAAGTGGAACGGTGCACCAGGCCAGTGCGACCTCCACTTTCTTATTCACTTAGCATGATATCCTTCTTATGAAGCCCCTCAGGAGTGCTTCAGTTTATGCAATGACCAAGATCGAGGAAGTGGAACGGTGCACCAGGCCAGTGCGACCTCCACTTTCTTATTCACTTAGCATGATATCCTTCTTATGAAGCCCCTCAGGAGTGCTTCAGATTTATGCAATGACCAACTTTTTTTCTCTCCTCAAACCTACATTCTTTTTCCAAGTTAGGTCCCGTTCCCCATCCTCAGCTTTCACTTCAACTAATCGCCTTTTTCTCAAAATATGTGTATTTATTTCTTTTAGTTTGGCGTGAAGTAGGACAACACACCAGTACTACTCCGACCCAAGACGACCCGATCCCTTTCGCATAAAGAGTTGCTCAAAAATGAAAACAAGCTTTATAAATTTCTATTACAGCCTTTTTTCCTCAAGTGCTACCCACTCAAATTAAGGTAATATGATGCTGCTCCCCATCCAGCATCCTCCTCCAGACGAACAAAACCAATCTGCTTTTAAATCGATAAGAATATTACATCTTTTTGAAGAATCCTTTTCATCATCGAGCAACCAACCAACCAACCTCGACGGCTCAACATCTCTCTAACCAATCCACAATCTAAATCCGATTTCTATTTTCATCAGAGCAGAAGCTGCTCGGGTGGAGTTTTTTCCCCAACGACAATCAGCTTCATCTTGCAGCTTTCCCTCCAACATTCAACTCTTCCAGCTCAAACTTCATTTTCCACCGGAGAAAGGACTATAGGGCAGGCACTTCACAGAAAGCTTTTACCAAAACACAAAATCGCAGAGGAACCATACCATAGCAATAGCATGACAAAGACCTAATATTTTCTCCTCAGCCAAACCAAACCAATCCAAATCCAAGGATCCATGAAGCAAGCCGAGAGTACTTTTAACAAGCCTAACAAAAAAACTTATTAAATCTGACAATGGCAGATACAAAACCGTCAATCAAAGGAGAAAACAACAATGGATTGTGTCTAACACAGAAGAAAACCTTGTAATATGCTTACCCTTCAAAATCCCATTATTAAGGCTCCCTTTTTAATATCACAGCGTCCTCCTCTCATCATCAACATCAGCATCATCATCCCCAGATAATTCCTTCACTTTACTTGAAACTAGTTCAACTCACATTCTCTTTACAATCTCTCGCTTCCCTAACTAACTAAGCACAAGGTGAAATTCTAGCAGAATCATTCAACCTCTCTCGAGCAAGACACAAACACGCACTCCAATACAAAAAAAACAAGCCTCGTCCTCCGACATGTAATTCGATGTCACAAAAAGTTAATGTGAGGAGATGACGATGACATTGAATTGAATTCATTTTCTCCGGTCGTGCCTTCACCTCTTCTTCTAGTAATGTTCTACCGATTCTTGGGTGCTTTTCTCCCAAAAGGAAAACAAAATCGGAAGCTCAGGGGACCGAAACAAGTCCTCACTTCCCGGAGAAATTGGCATCATTTCCTTTCCCGTCACTACGCAAAAAAATACATATAGATTCCTACAACACGAGGACAAATCAAGACTTGAGTAAGCGAGTTTTAGTATGCTTACAGCGTGCCATTTTAGTCATCCCGAGCATACAGCATGTACAGTTCATCCAGAACTTACCCAGTCCCAAAGTCCAACAAATCAAGACTTGAGTAAGCGAGTTTTAGTATGCTTACAGCGTGCCATTTTAGTCATCCCGAGCATACAGCATGTACAGTTCATCCAGAACTTACCCAGTACCAAAGTCCATAAAACACTCAATTCTTTATGGCACTTTTCCTCCTTCCGTTTTGCCGTTCCTATACTTAAAATATGGATTGGTGAAATGACAACACATTTTCAAAGTGCTTCCTCTCCCTGAAATTGCACCATTAGTACACTTTACTCAATTTATCATGCCACCACTCCTTTGTTTACACTGCTTATATTCACGTGACTCTAAAAAATGAAAACATTTTTCCCCTCCCTAAATTGCAGACTTTGAGTTGAGTGAAACGTGTGCGTGAAAATGGGATCAATTTATTCAAATTCGAAAATTCTTTATTCCTTTTGACATTTCCAACTTGATTTAGATTTGAACTCAAAGTAAAAAACACCACGACGCTCTTCCACACTATTTCTAATCCTTCCCAGCCTCTCGATTCTTTCTCCTAAACCTTTTTTTAGAATGCATTGCATCGGAAGAAGACGTTTCCTACTCCAGTTCAAGTAGCATTTCTTCATCTCATCATACACACGTCAAGGAATTGGTTGGAGAACACACACATTCCATCAATTTTCTCTTTTTCTATTCACCCTTCCCATGGGTATTTTCATAAAGCATCGCTTTGCATCAGCCTCAGCTCAAGTATTTTTCTCCACCACCGCAAAAACTCAACTCGCGTTCGACTTGAAAGAAAACTCATTTCCTTCTCGATGGATCTCTCTCACTCTGGATACATTCCTGCACAACACAACATACTTACACAAAATCGTGGTTTATATTGCCCGATGAATGCCTGCTCCTATTTAGGTACCTTTTCCTTCACGCATTCCCTCCTACGGAGCGAGACAACTTGTCAAAATACTACCATTGGATTCCCCAATCTAATACAAATACTCCTTCTGACATTCCTGCTAAGCAGCCCTAAACATTTGCATAAGCCAATATTTTCCTTAAAACTGCTCCTTACATCTACTCCTCTCCTTCTCCGTTCTTTTTATCCGCTTCAATTCACTCAATAGATCAACCAGCCACTTGCATAATGCAATTTAAATTCTCCTTTCACTTACTCCCTTTGCATTTTAAATGGGAGAAAACATGGAGACGACGACGACGATGCTAGACGAGCTCTTTCATCTTAACTACATTCAATTTTCATACTTTCCTCAAGTCTTTTCATCTTCTCAGAGGGACCTTCACGATGCGATGTAATGTTGACGCTCTTCTTCAAACGAAGACGATCATATCTTCTTGGCACTGGGAGAATAAGGGATTTACTCTCTTGTAAAATCACATGAACTGCATCGGTGCACTTTCTTAATTGTCCACTAATTCGATTTAGCATCGCATCGCGTCCTCCCACAATAAGCTAGAAGGATAAGATGCAAAACATGTCTTGCTTCTCAAGGACATTTTAATTTCACTGTCTGCTCCCTCCCGATTCTTTTTATCCACGCAGATTCCTATCCTAGTATCCTTTTCCTTTCGAAATTGAATTTTTTATGCTGTTGCAATGCACCGCATTGCCACTTGCTATGGATCCCTCAAGCTGTAATCCATTTATCCTACCCCCACTAGAAAAAATTGAATGGGTCAATAATACAAGATCTCATTTCTTCTGGATTTTCATCATATCACCATCATCCAGATAACAACATCAGCCTCATCCGGAAGCTCCAGTAATCCATTTATCCAACCCCCACTAGAAAAAATTGAATGGGTCAATAATACAAGATCTCATTTCTTCTGGATTTTCATCATATCACCATCATCCAGATAACAACATCAGCCTCATCCGGAAGCTCCGGAGAAAACTAGCCATTGGGCATTCTCCCAGAGCGAGCCTACTTTCCGCCACTTGTTTTTTTTTATTTTCCAAAGCCCTCCCAACGAAATACACTTTTACATGAATGAATTCATTCCCCATCGTCCTAACCCTAAGCCTTTCTTTCTCTGGGCCTTTGTTCCATTTCGATTCTCAAGAAAGATACCGTATTACTGGCTACCTCGCATCAACATCAAAATCATATCACAATGGGCAAGCCATACCATACCATACCAAGCTAGGCAAGCTTAGGGAAGCATCATCCGCTAATAACTTACACTATGGTTTTCCGTTGTAAAGAAAACTACTTATTTTCCCCCTTAAAGAACACAACAAAGGCAGGAAGGTCGACGGTCTGAGGCTCAGTTGAGCAAAACAATCATAATAGCAAGAGCCCTGCCATGAATACGATTCAGCTGGACTAGTCTTTTTCATCTCGAGCCTAGTTCTCGCAATGTAGGACAAGGGCTAAAGAAATTTGCGGTGTGGAGAGGCACACAAATAAGACGCGATCAGAGCCCCTTTTGGATTTTCCCAAGCACATGTTTTTCCACGCCTGAGCGTACCTAAAATGAATTGGTTGGCTTTGGCTTAATACAAAAAACGAGAGAAAAACTTGCTTTCCCTGCTCGAAATGAAAAGGGAGCAGGAACCTGTATCATCGTCATCACCATCATCATCATCATCCACCAACGCCACCATCAGAGAAACGAAACCCAGGCAAACCACAACAGGCTCATCTCATCCAATCTATCTGATGGAATGCTTCTCCTCATAAGAACCTCAGCCTATCCCTTTCCCCCTTTCTCCAGGCCAGGCCAAGAAACAAACGCGATCATATAATCATGATCATCGCGCGATCCGTTACATTATTATTGCATCTCCTTTCCGAAATAGGATTTTCTCCAGACTAGCGCATCCAATCCAGTTTTTTTCACCTGGTAAGCAGAAGCAGCTCTCAAGAAGCCGTATGATATCCAATATCCTCCATAGACCCTAAATCATTTTATGGTATCGTATCAACTTTTTCCCTTTGAAAATTAATCTCGCTCACGATTTTCCACTTTCTTCTTCTTCTTCTTCTCACAAAACTATACAATATACAAAAAAAACTGCAACTACCTTCACTATATATGCTACTGCTTTTCCCTTTTCCTTCCAGATATAATATTTTATTTGATTTGAACTTCCGGTTTTCAAGCAAGAGCCAAGGAGCAAACAACTTTTCAACTCATTCATTCCGTGGCTTCACTTCCCGCTCCGAATTTCCCTATTGCTGCAGACAAGCCTTCCAATTCAATTTACATTCCCATTGAAACCAAACCACCACCTCCCAGACCGACCTACCCGTTCGCTTATATGTATATTCTATGGCTCTTTTGCTACGACGACTACCCACAGGGATGGAACCGAGACCGCAAATCAATTATTTCTTGCTTTTATGCCAAAATGCCTCTTTCTTTTTATCACTATTTTCTTGGATGGATGGGTAGTGGGAATAAAAAGCAAACAGACAAATTTGCATATGACCACTATGACTAGCGGTATCATCCCTCTTTGGTAGACATAAACATCACATCAAAAGATGGAAATCGATTGTAGTATTTCCCCATTTTATTGTGCTTGTGGCCATAAGCCATACCATGGCTTCCACCCATCCTATAGCTTCTAGCTACTTTTTCCCCATTGATTTCCTTCAACGATAATTGAATCCAATTCATTTCGGATGGATGGATGGATCGTACCGTGGAAGTCATTACATGCTGTTCGGTTTTCGTGGTCAGCTGCTGAAGAAGACTTTCCTCTCTGGAGAGAAAATGAAATTCCTTCTGGCCCTATTCCGATTTATTACATTTTATTTGGAAAAAATAAATAATCGTTCTAAACTCAAAAATGTCGGTTAGGCTATAGCTCGCCTCTAATTCTACTACTGCTACAAGGCTCCCGGAACCAAAACCACGAGATTTTTTTCCTAAAGCAATAATGGAAAATGGGATACACTTTCATAGTCACAATCTTTCACATTCGCCCTCGTAAATCGCAACAACCACGCAACTGCCTGTGCTGAAATATTTCCAGCATAACAGAAGTCATCATTTTTATTTCCCAATCGATATCTGCTCCTTTTTCCCACTCCTGCGCCTAATTTGTGAAACTACCGTAGCCTCCCGAATATCACCAC